>JBBBVU010000022.1:902186-912317 GCA_037177055.1 Atherinosoma microstoma | reverse complement strand
AATAATGATAATAATAATGATAATAATAATAATAATAATAATAATAATAATAATAATAATAATAATAATAATAATAACTTGTAAGCTATTGTTTTTATCTACAATAAATAAATATGATGATACATTTACTGTTCAATGTTGTTCTTGTACTTTGCATGTTTCAGCAGCTGCTTTCAATCCATAACACAACACAGGCATCACTACAGTGAGTTATGAGGCACGCGGATCAAATTCTGTTTACTCCCACCCCCCTCTCTCGCTCCATGCAGTGGGGAAGGCTAAAATTGGAAGCAGTTTACAAAGTCTTAGAGTCATTGTGTGGGATTTCTTGCAGCACCCAAATCTGACATGTGTGAATATAAACACGGAGCTAGAAAGAAAAGAGACAATTGTCCCATCTTTTCTTATTATTTAGCCTTATTTAGCTTGACCCCCCATTTTGCTTTTTAATGGTGAAAGATTTCAGTAAAAACGGATTCACAAAGTGGTGACATGAATAATTATGATAAGCTCAATTCCAGAAATCATCCAAAGAAAAAATAAAGGGAAGGTGAAAAACTGATTAAAAAAAATAACAAATGTGAATTTTAAGGATTAAGTTCGGGTTTATAGTCTGGTTTTATGTATAAAGCTAAATTGGGCAATCTGATCTCCAAATATGTCTAAACATGTCACAGATACCATGTGATGAAATAAAAGACAAATGAATTCCAAAGCAGAGCTGTTCTCTCCGGATAGGCCAGAATCTCTGCATAAAAGCTGCTCCCCAAACCCGGAACCTCATTTAGTTTGATAAGCCACGGACTCGAACCAGCGTCATTTCCATCTCCAACATGGCTTTCCGGCTGAGTAGCACGCACTCACTCACTCTACTTGGCTAAATAAATGAGATTTTCTTGGCCAGCTTGTCCTTTGTATGAAATTTCATGGCGGCTGAGGCGTTCCCAGTGTGCTAAATTTAAACAAATCTGCCTTTAATTGGTCGCCGCAGTAATTCCACACCAGGAACTACTGCCAGCTACTGTCACACTGACGTATGGAGAGAAGGGGGGGAAAAGAAAAACGCCTCCAGTAACAATCAAGTGTAAAATATATATTTAAAAAAAACAGCTAAAGGGTGTGAATAATGGCAGAGGAGGAGAATCATAACAAGACAGTGTTAGCAGACTTGGAACAGAGGGAAAGAGGAAGATTTCTTCCTCTTCTTCTGGTGTATCATCGGTCCATCGACCGTCATTTTCCCCCACCGTCTCCCCACAGCGCTGGAACACATGATTTATCGCAGGCAGCGCCATAAACAACAGCACTCCTTCACAAACATACAATGGCAGCCGCGGCTGCACGCTGACACTCTGCCTCACTATAAATCAAGAGAAGGAGAAAAAGGAGAGAGTGGAAGGGAGAGAGAGAGGGAGGGAGGGATGGACAGAGAGTCAGGCAGATAGAGAGAGATGTAGAGGCAGACAGGAGGTGATGGGAGAAAGATGGAGAAGAATATACAAGTGCTTCTTAAAATATAAACAGCCATCGGCTAACATTGCATCGCTCCTCTCTCCCTCTCCCGCTCTCTCTCTCTCCCTCTCTCTCTCTTTCTGGTTCTGCACCGCTTCGACCTATAAACAATGGCTGATGATGATGATGATGATTTGGGGGTGATGTGTTAAGAACAGACAGCAACATGCACCATGAGTAAACACGGAGAAAGATGAGGATTTGGGGGATATTTACCAGCAGCTTCAAACAGATTCACTGAGAAGCGGCGCAGCTGCAGGAGATAACAGGAAGAAGTGGCGCTTCCCTCGTGCAGTCCCTTCCTTCCGCAATACTCACGGTGTCCACAGCGACCCACAAGACGCACACCCGTCGAAATTTGTTTTATTGCAGCCTCCTTCTCTCTTTTCTCTTCCTCTCTCTCTGTTGGCGTTTCCCAGTGTCTCCTTCCTCCCCTCTCTCCCTCTCTCTCTCTTTCTCTCTCCCCCCTCTCCACTGCTACAGGGGGCTTGTATGTTTTTTTTTAAAGGACAGTTGAATTTTCCACGTCAGACACACACACGCACACACCCACACGCGCACACACACGCACAGGAGCAGCACTATGTCTTCCGTTATATTCCTGACGAATCCATATCTATTCTGCAACCTCTGCATTAATTATTTAATGAATCACGTGACGTTTCGGCCGTGGCGGAGGGTTTGGGGGTGTGGGTTGTGGTGGTTGTCAGGGGTTGGGTGGAGGGGGGTCCGTAAGCCTCTTCGTTCTTGGGACCCACCCGGACCCGTGCGTGGATGCAGGAGTTCAGGACAAAAAAGGATCAGGAAAACAAAAGAAGAAGAAAACTTGCGCTCACTTTTCAGGCAATTTGTGTCATAAACGTAGGGGCCCTTTAGGCTTATTTCAATCACAATCACAGAACGGATAAAACGTTCTTGTCAAAATGCTCGTTTTTAAAGTCTTTCTTCTTTATTTTTCACTGAATGTGTCTCCTGCCACGAAAAATATTCCACAGCAGAGTTTCTACAGCAAATACTCCACAGTTACAGCGGAATTCAAGTAATCATTCATCTAATATAATATTTTATTTCCTGTTTTGGTAGCAAATTCACTGCAAAGAAAATATTTAACAACCACAAAAAAAAGGCCTCACAACTCAGTCAGACCATTTCTTATCATGCAGTCCATTGTATATATATATATATATATATTACACTATTTACAATACTTTAAATTGGGATGGAATGTTTAGGTTATGAATGCGCAGATTCTTCTGTCTTATTGACAAGTTTTCCTGCTGGGAAGACGCGTAATTCTTGGAAGAACAGTTATTTAAGCTAGAAGAGAAAGTATTGGACATGATGAAAGCAGAGCTGTGAAATATAGAGAGAAACAAAAAGAAAATGACATGATATGAGAAAGCGCTGAGGAGATGGACAAACGAAAATCAGAACAACAGACAGAGAAAAACCCGCTGCGACGGAGAGAAGGAGCAACAACAAAAGAAGTCTGGAATCCTTTTGACGCCGAAACAGAACAATGGAGTCCAAGACTGGAAGAAGAAAAAAAAGGTTGACTATAACAAGGTTAACATGACTGCTCCGAACACTTCAAGGTCAAAGATCTGGGCCAAAGCAGAATCAACACAGAACCAGGAGATTTGTGAAACCAGAACCTCCAGACTTTTATTCTTCCAGGTTCCAGTTTCATGTTTCATTTGGGAATGTGGAAGAGAGGAAAAAAGAAGAAAAGACAGCGGTGTCACATCAACAACAAGAAGGAAATTCTTTTTGTGATTTCAAAATAAATGAACAAAATTTCTTTTGTTTTTAATAATAAAATTTACGACATGCAAAAAATATCAACGTTATTATCAAATAAATAAATTATAGTTTTAAAACCTAACCGGAGGGTGAATGTTTGTTTTTTTATCATTTGTGGGGCAACAAAAACGCAAAGATGGAGAGAGTAAAGGTTGAATTCCCGGCACCGCGGTGCTTCTTTTAGTATCTTCCCCACAACCAGATTTAAATCAAACATTTGCTGTGGTGATGATGGCGTCTTTAATGACGGCCATAAATTACAGCTATCGCAGTGTGAAACAGCAGCTCAGATTATAAGAGCAAAGCTCTGGACTGGCCTGACAACAGCAATACGGATCAGTTCTTCAAACTTGGCACAGATGCACGCAAAACTGCTCCAAATGAGCGTTTCAACAGTTAGTATGTCACTGATATTTAATGCTTTAATATATTATTTAAATCCCGGAACTACAGCTGATAACAGGATGAACGAACTGAGATGTTGGAGAAACCATTTATATCACATGGGTTCTAAAAAACCAACAACAGTAATAAAATATTAAATCTGCAACCTCTTAACTAAATTATCTAAATCGACCGAATATGAGAAGACACATTTACAAGCCTCCATCTTCTTAAGAAATGGTTTAAATGTCTGGTGACGGCGGAGTTCTTGGGGGTCTTTTGGTCCGTGATAAATGAAGACAGGTAGGACCCTCCATTCTTCCTGCTCGTTAATGATTAACTCTGCTTTGAATAAAAAGACAGAAACTAAAAATGTCTCTTTGTTACGACGAAGAATGGCCGTAAAATGTAAGTGTGTGACGCGTCATGAAATTGTTACACCACGAAATTTATTATTATTATTATTATTATTATTATTATTATTATTATTATTATTATTATTATTATTATTATTATTATATAGCCTAGTTCGACTGATCCTAGTAAAATGAAAAGGGGACAGAGAGAGATTGATCTACAGAGCTCGAACATCTCATCTTTTACTGCAGCTCGTAAATCTGTCTCTAGACGTACACGCACTCTCAACTGCTATTTTGAAATATATCCTTCTACTTCACGGCACGTGAGGTCCCCCGTCCGTTATGAGATCGCACCAGAGACTGCCCCAGCTGGTCTCACCGTTGTGCCATGGCTGATAGACCCCCATGAGTATAAGCTGGTACAACCACACGTTTAAGGACGATTCAAAGTCAGTGAGTTTACATTTAGTTGTCGACGTTTCTGAGGATGAATGTGCTTGTTGGTGCTTCAAGGAAGCAAAGTCCAAACTTGAATAAATCAAACATATTTTTCTGCATCAGATAGAAAATGTAAAGCTTTTTAATGGGCTGCTGGGATGGTTTCATTGTCAGACATGACAGGATCAATGACTCTGTAGCACTGGTCAAACTGTCTCTCCATTGTTAACTGTAGAAAGCCTGAGAGAGCCTGCTGTGTTCCACCATACATCCATTACACATTATATGTTTCATATGTTCACGTGAACACGTCGGTTTCTGCCCCAAATTCCCAGTTTAACAACAAACCCTTAAAAATATATATGACTTGGAGTCGTGCTTGTAGTTTTAATTGGTTGAGGTCCGCAAGCTGTTCAAGTTAAGGGAATTATGTAAAAATAGATAAATAAATAAATAAATAAATCAGGAATCATTTATTGTCTGAAATGTTAAGATGACTGTTTTCCATTTCTGTATAATCTCTTTGGCTCTATAAAGAAGAGTTTATATTCCTAATTTCCAGAAGCTCGCCAACTAATATTGGTACCAAATCTGAACCGAAGAGAGGAAGAAGTAGAAATAAATATTCTCACCATTTTCTCACTCCTGCAAACACTCCTTCTGGAGGTTAAGTGCGCTTTTGTCACAAGGATATTTAAATAATAGGCAAATACACGTTGTTCAATCCTTTAGAATCAGTATGCTGGTGAGGGCCTAATGCGCCTCCATTAGTCATACAAGCTATACGAGCCTATTTATCACTCACATGTAACGGATATGAGTGCGTCTGTAACGCACAATGAAAGCATCATCACGCAGAAAGGCTGCCTCTTCCCATGCACGAGATGCAGCTTCTAATGCTGCATGCAGCGAGATGCCATTTATTCTTGTGATTCTTTTTCTGCTTTTTCTCAGAATACTTCGAGATTCAAAGTTCTGGGTTTTGCGAGATTGCGGATTTGGAACAGAATGGATTAAAAAAGTTATAGATGCTTTGTTTAACTAAACAACTCGGATGTTTTGTCATCTCATGCAGAAACGAAACTCAGTCGAAAATCTCAGTATATACTGTAGAAACAGGGTCATTACGAGAACCGCTTTCTTTAATCCTTCAAGGGCCCGGGATGCTGATAAAGTCATATCTTGATTATTTATTCTGCAATTATTTACAGTTCATAATCGTTTGGGAAACACTCAGAGGCACGAGGCGGACCCAGGAACAGGTCAATATCTGCCTTTTAATTCTCAATACGAGTTAAATGACTCAAAATGTCTCTCTCTCTCACACACATACACACGCATGTGCCATATATCTCTCACGAGGACCTCCTTCTGCAGCACGCGCGCCTGCACTGTGACCTCCGCGCGCTCTCCAGTATAATAAATTTCTCAGGAAGCGCAGATGGAGCAGCCAAAGGGCAGAAATAAATGAATTGATTTTAAAAAAGAAGAAGAAGAAGAAAAAAACAGGGTTAACTTTTCTTTTTCTTAGTTAATTAGGAGAGAAGTTTGAATTCTGTGTAACTACAGCTTATTTGTGTACGCGCGCGTGCGCGTGTTGCAGCCTATAACTTCCTTTTTTAAGCTACCGATGAAACATCTGATCCATCAGCTGAAAGCAGTGAAGTCTCTGAGCTGCTTCACATCTGACCTGTTCTTTCACGTTTTCTACTCTACAGACATTCACCAGCTAATCCCGCAGCATTACACAAGCTAATGCTTTTATTAGTATCGGGAGAAATAATAAAGCTGCAAAGAAAACAACATTCTATCGATTTAAAGAAGCAGAGATAACAAAAACTGGACTAATGTGTGATTAGACCGAGCAGAAGCTCAGCATGTCAGCAGCGGGAAAGGTGTTCATTGATAGAGTTTCATTATCTAATGAGGCTGCAGGAGTTCCGGGCAGAAATCATAGTGTTGCTGTAACAACTCAAGATAAGTTCACATCAGTGTTTACAGGTTTAACATCGGGACACTCACCACGACAAGGGGACAGGGATGAAACCTTGGAAGAAAGATCTAGATTTTTATGGGGATTATTAACGACGGTGGTCATCTAAGTAAACAATGATATTTTCTCGCATTGTTGGTTTCTTACACAATACTTAAGCATCAAGTTTGACCCAAATAATCAGTTTCTTCATTATTATTGGCTGTTTAACTGCAGCCGTCACATCTGGCGGTTTTTATGACTTTTCCATCCTCTTCATCAAATATAAAGTCTGGATTGACAGATATTATCATGCAGACAGGCGGAGAAAAGATACTACATGCTGCATTATGATATAGAACATGGCAGAGTTAATGTGGAACAACATATTGATGTACATTAAATGCAGCATTCACTGACACCTGAGGTTTAGCATATGAAGGTCAGTTCAGTACTTTGCATGGCACCAGTCATACCATGAAATCTGAGAGATATTGAGTGTAATCAAGGATCAAAAGATTCATGTTTGTGGACAAAATGTGAGGTGAGCTAAAGAAAAACTATAACACACCATCAAAGTGAAGTCATTTATATTTTGGATAATATTTCATGGTGTTGGATGATCTCAGTGTCTTATTTACTGCATGTGAACGTTTTGGGTGAAGATGGTAAACAAAGTTTTCTGTGATGTAAAATAAGATGAAAATACTTTGTTAATCGCAGGAAGTAAATACAACCATAAATACATACAAGTATAACATGCGTGGCACCAACCAGACTGGCAGGTATCTGTTCCAAAGTTCATCTGTACATCCTGTCACATTCATTGGGAATTAAATTGACATGAAACATGTTCTCTGACATGTTCATTGTGGAAAGAGCACTAAAACCCAAAGCTGATGAAACTCATCATGAATATAAAACTGAGACAACTTTAACACTTCATCGGAATGTAAAATGGGTCATCTATTGAATTAGCAGGACTGTAGCTATATCTAATATTTGAGTTTAGGTAGATAGTCAGATAAGAAGGTGATCTGAGTCCAACATGTTTGGTTCCAGTGATGTCATTCCCAAAAATAGAACAAACAGGTCATCATTTCTGATTTAAACTTGTCTGTTAAAGTGAGGACAGTTTGTTTAAAATGCCTCATGGCTCTAAACAGAGCTTCATTGATAAACAAACGAGTAAAAAATTGGACCAAGCAGCAGATTTTTCAACGTGCACATGATAAAACAGATAATATTAATAAATATGAAATAGAAGATGCTGAAACAGGAAGGACAAGTGAAGCAAAATGGACCAATAGCCTTTCCCACATACACCATCTTTTTCTGATTAATCAGTGCTTGACAACACACACAAACACATACCACTGCTAGATGCAGGTCAGATTACCAGGCTGGAAATAAAGAGCAGAGCTAGACCAATAAATAATCACTTTCAGACTAAAATGATAATAATTCTGTTTCATTTGGAATAAATCATGATGTTTTGGGACATTCCTGAAAAACAAACCTGACATGTTGACCATGAAAAGTCTGGAAACTAGAGCACTGTTCAAATGGTTTCATGCTGAACCTCTGTGTCAGGAAAACCTCAAATTCAGTCTGACCGGGTTTTTCTCTTCTCGTTTACATACATTTTCATTCATTTAGCGACATGTTTGCTTGTCTTGTGAAATGAAAGCGATCAGGAAACTATCTGAGCCTTGTGGAAAGGAAACGTTTTATTTCTGTCTGTCTGTCTGTGGAGAGATATCGCTGCCTGCCCGGGTTACTGTGCCCTGAATTCAGTCTGTTATGACAAAGTGGCCCGAGGGCTCCGGAGGTCTGGGAATGTCCGAGGGAGCGAAGGGTCCAGCGAGCTTTGCGAGGTCAAGGGGGACCTGGAGTTAGTGGGGGTGGGTGGGATGAGGAAGAGGTGTGTGTGTGTGTGTGTGTGTGTGTGTGTGGGGGGGGGGGGGTCAGTCTCTGTCTTCAGTGGACCTCATCGGTCAGAAAAACTTGCCCCCTGGTTGAACCTTCTCCGGCTTCGGCTGTTCCTGCTCGGCCATCGGGTTTCTTGGGTTTTTCTTTCTCTAACTTGTCTTTTTTCTGCTTTCCCTTTAGAGAGGCTGCAACAGAACCACTCTTCTTATGTTTTCCTGCTCAACTGGTTTCTGAACGCTTTCTGAGACCACAGCTCAGGTACCAGAGGCCTGAGCGCGCGCACAGCGGCCAGCAGTGATTTGTAAAACCTCGCAGGTGTTTTGTTTTTGAGGTAAATTGAGAGAGTAGCCTATACATTAACCAGCACGAGCCCCGTTGATTTCATTTTTCTTTTGATCCTCCCCCATCCTCCCTCCTGAACGCATTAATCCCACGGCAGCTTCTCGAAGCAAAACGGACAAATGAAAATGCAACTGCGCGCGCAGCAGTTTCTCATTAACAACATGTAAACCACAGTAACACGTAAAGACAACAGAAACAAGTCAAATGCTGAATAATTCCTAGTTATGCTGACTCTGAACGTTCTTGAAGCAACATGGTGGTCGTAAACGCACCATGGACGCTACAACAGTCAACATACACCTTTAGACGAATATGAAACGTAAAAAAATAGAAAGATCTTCACATAACAAATGAAAAAGGCGCAGCTTCACGACAACAGATGCTCAGAGGACCTCCAGCAGCAGCGGAGGTGACGCAGAGGAGGAAACAGTTGTTCAAAACTCAAGAGAAAACAGAAAAAGCAACTGAGTCTGTCATTTAGCTGTACACACTGCATGCAAACACACACACTGTCACACGTACACAACAACAACAACACTAAGCCAGAATCAAAGCCCTCGCGGCCATAAATGCCCCCTGTCCTGACCTCTCCAAATGCGCACGGGGCAATAAAACCATAAACACCCCCATGGCATCAGACAAAGAGAAGCAAGAAAATCAGACAGAAAAGATGAAAATGAAACAATCCACGGGCCTCTTACCTTTGACGCTGCCACTTTCAGCTGTCCGCAAGGCCATCCTGCGCGCTCTCTGGTCTCTCATGTTGGTTTGTTGGAGTTTCATTAGAGGGCTTTCATTCTTTCCACGAGGAAAAAAAACTTTTTTCTTATGGTAACACTTGGTGGATGTAAAAATAGCTTGCTAATGGTTACAAAGGGGAGGTGTGTATGTGTGCGTGCGTGTGCGTGTGTGTTTGAGGTTTAAGAAAGGAGGTGGGACTGGGGGGGGGGATTTCCAAGTGTCTTCCAAGACGTCTTCTTTTTCTTGTCCTCTGTCTCTCTGCTCTTTGCCCTCCCTCTTTCTTTGGATAAGGGGTCTTTGGTTGTTGCTGCCGAACGACAACAGAAGGAGAAGAAGTGTTTAAAGAAGAAAAAGTGATTAATGATTTTTTTCTGGTATAATTCTCACATTTTTCATGGAATGCTGTCCCGTCTGTTCTGTCCGGGAAATAATGGAGGTGAACACATTTTTAGAGGGTGGGTGAGGGGTGGCAACCTCAAAAAAATCTTCTGCCATGAGAAGAAACAGCAGACGGTCGCGCCTGGTAAAAGAGGCAAAGAAACAGTAAATAAATCAATACAGACACAGAAAAATAAAATAAAATAAAATAAAATAAAATGAAATAAAATAAAATAAAATAAAATAAAATAAAATAAAATAAAATAAAAT
>JBBBVU010000022.1:753307-774068 GCA_037177055.1 Atherinosoma microstoma | reverse complement strand
CTCCGGCTTCCTCCCACTGTCCAAAGACATGCATGATAGGTTAATTGGTCACTCTAAATTCTCCCTAGGAGTGTGTGCGTGGATGGTTTTCTGTCTCTCTGTGTTGGCCCTGTGATAGACTGGAGACCTGTCCAGGATGTGCCCTGCCTCTCGCCTGATAATTGCTGGACATGACACGTGACTGGTTCATCAAGTATGAGGGCAGGACCAAGCCATAGGTCAATACATCTTTTTTGTAATTTATGTATACGTCACTCTACGTCGCAACTACCAACAACGTCTTAAGAGTTCATTGTATTTGTATTGTATTTTCCCATTGATTGCAGATTTTCTTTTTAATTCCGGCAAAATGGTTTCAAAAGAAGCGGATTGGAAGAATCTGAAAAAAGAGAATTCTTAGATATTGCCAAAAATTACACCAACCTGCCCCAAAAAACATCTAAAATATCTTTAATAGCTATTTTGTCTGCTGAACCAGCAGGAGGAAAGATCTAGCATTTTTTTTTAGCATCAAACACGGCTCAGTTGGAGATGTCAAAGACCTACAGCTCTCTCTTCTCTACGTGTCTTTTTGGCTTTTACTGATATCAACACTAAAAATATTTTTCTATAACTTTGATGTGGACTGAGGAAAATATTGAGGCTATTTGTCGTGTTCCCCTCATGGAACGTCTGTTAGGCCGAAGGTAGGCTTTTACAGTGATAAAAACATCCTTGTTATTTTAGCCAAGACCATTTAAGCCCTTAGACAGGGATAGACTGGCCATCTGGCATATCGGACATTTTCCTGATGGCCTGACGTGTTTCTGGGGCCAACAGTGTATTTACTGGTTTTGCCGGTTCATAAGGCTTAGTATATCGGCGGCCCAAATAACACTGGACCGCCCGCTTTATTTGTAAACACAGTGGGCCTGAGTCTTATCCGTGTGAGCCAGTATGCGATTAACATGCTAGCTGATAGCAAAGCTTTGATTGTTAAGTTAAAACGTAAAGAGTTCAGGGCAGAAATCCAGGTATTATTTGGATCTGTTATTTTGATGCAAATTAATACTAATCCACTTTCACACCATGCTGTCTGGCTGTCCTATTGGGTTTGGGCACTGCATTGCAATCTGGGCATGTTAATGGCCTCGCGAATATAAACAAACAGCAGCGTAGTATCGAGCGGACAGAGAACGAGAAGAGAGAAAAAGAAAAGATGTAAAACGCCGAAAAGGAACTGGAATTTACTGGGATATGTTAAAGAAGGAAGCCAGGGACTCGTACGTAGAGAAGATAAACATTATTAACGGTTTGGATCCATATGAAATTTCCAATAAAGAGTGAAGCACCAACAAGGACTTTCTGCGGCACTTCTGCACAACCAACATCTTCGGCTACCTTGTGTGAGAGCCTACACTTCGGAGCAGGTCCATATAGGGGTGGGCGATAGCTATATTGAAAATATTCCAATACCGAGATTTACAACGATAACTGATATAATTTTGCTCACGTCAATTTGGTATTTTAAGAAAATAAAAATACACGTTTTTTTTGTCTTATTTGGCTGTGTGTAAGAATTAAGGCTATGTTCATGTCCCTTTTAAGATGCTGCATGCAGAACAGAGAGTGTCACATGGTGGACCCGTACATCTGACAGTACATTACTTCAATGACGAATGGAAACTGTGCACCAAAGTGCTGCTATCGCCAATTTATCGTTATTGAGATGAACTGCTCGATGTATCATGATATTGATTTGAGGCCATATCGCCCAGCCCTTGTTCCATAGTTATAAGTCATCGAAGTCTCATGTGCAGTTCACAAATGGATGGGTGCCGGAGCTTCAGATCATAAAGCCGGCAAACAGTGGAACACAGGAATCTGGTCAAAGGTAAGCTAGGCTTCACCTAGCTTCATAACTGTTAATGCTTAGGTTGTAGCAGCATGAACACATGTGCTTTAACTGTGTGTTTCAAAAGTGTAGTTAAGTTATTTAAACTAATATTCAGATGTTACACTTTACTGTCATATATAAACGTCATTTAGCCTTAATGTCATGTATGGGTGGGTGCAAACATCCGGGAACTTCCTTGAACTTAGTCACATCCGGTAATGTGGAACAGCTGATGAGACATAGCCCCAATGGATTTGCAGCGTCGACCCTCATTGATTTGTCTTTGTATTGTGTTGCGGTTGGCTGCCATAAGCATAATTATTCAACAGATAAGAACAGATAATTGTGTGAGCTGCCCAAGAGACACTGAAAGCCCAGAAACATGGGTTAACTGGCTAGTGGCTATCAAGCGTGATAATATTGATGGTACACTTTGGAGTCCCTCATAACCTCTTGATGTATACATTTTATATTATGATTAAGAAAATAAACAGATATATAAGCCTACTTTGAAAATTTTTGAAAGCATGAAAATCACATTGTGCTTATGAATATGAAGAAAGTTAAGAAGATAGGATAAGATGTCATTTCAGATCAAAATCCAAATGGAATGTATCCTGTTATTAATAAATGCAAATAAGAAAATAGAAATTTATATTTTACTAAAACTGTCGCATACCAAGAATTTTACAAAAAGACATGGCAGAATATCTGATGTGTTTAACTATTTACATTAGATTTTTTGAGGTTGGTAGTAAAAGTTACATTTTCTTTTTGCAGTTTTTACAGTACAAAACCTGCCAAAAAGTACTGATGTGCTTCCAGCAACCGGTCTTTTTTAATGGCCTGATGGGTTTAGACTCCTGACAAGCAAAACAAAGAAAAAACGAATGAAAAACCGATGAAGAAAACTTAAAACTAAGGGTACCTGCTGCACACTCCATCACGGATGCTGGTCCGATGCAGGGTTTGTTTTCACAGACGAGCTATTCACGGATGCGTGACTACCGGGTTGTGACCTAGGATAGCGCCCACCCATACACATCCACAGTCCAAGCGATTTCGACGAGTCTTGGTTATCTCAGATACTCGCACTTCCAAGCAGGAAAGTGGTGAAAAGTTAACCCATTTGTTAAAATGGCCAAATTAGTTTTGCTTTTCCTTGAATGACACGTTACTGTAACTGAGTAGTTGATGGGAAATAAATATTTCCAGCCTGCAGTGTTGGTGTTGTGCAGTGCAAGTTTATACTATTTGTGTACTTTCCCTGTATACCTCAAAGTATTGGGTTTGTCATCTAAATGGTCACAACCATGCTCTCAAACAATATTTACAAAATGGAACCCATCTCTCTATTTCTAAAAAAAAAAAAAGAATTTTACAAATGGGTTTTGAATTTTTCATGGTAGTGTGTATTAGACTGAAACAGTGTGCGATTATACGAAGACTTTGTTCATGACATGAGAACAAAATTATATTTTTTTTCCATTTGTTTGGTGTTCTGGGTGTTTTTCATGTAACAAACAACTTCAGCAAATTGGGTCTTTGGTTAATTGTCTTGAGGAGGCCTGTTTTCCAATATGAGTGTAAACAATTGAAAAATGTGTAATATGTTGCTGGTTTAATGGAGGTTCTTGAGCAATATGTTTTATATTATTATCATATTATTCAATTAAAAGTTAATATTGAAAATTTTTATATTAATTTGTAGCCTGCTTATTTTAGCATTTTAAATAAGATTTTGATATTATTTATATTTGATTTCCTCAGTACGTTTTACTCTGATTTTATTTGCCTTTATTTGAAGTATTTATGGTCATGAATTCTAGTTGTATTTCATATTGTCCTTGTAATAAAGATATTAATGCATGATGTACAATCGTGACATTTTCCTCTACGGGGCAAAAATGATCACTATTGATGAATAAGTACCAACTCTGCTAGAGTTTTAATCAGAAATACGAGATCTGAACACATCCCACCCGTTTTAAAATCTTTTTACTGGTTTCCAGTCAGTCAAGCAATAGATTTTAAAACCCTTCCAATCGTTTATCAATCCCAGAATCACATCTATGATATTTTCAGAGGACATAAACCTACAAGAGCTCTTAAGACTCCAAGGACTTGGGTCAGCCGGACCAGAGTCCAGACTGAACATGGAGAAGCAGCTTTTAGCTGTTATGCTGCAAACAAGTGGAACAAACTGCTAGTAGAGATTAAACTTTCACCAAATGTAGAAACTTTTAAATCCAGATTTTAAAAGGTTCTTTTCACATGTGCCTATCCATGGAATCTGCATAGTATCTTTTAACTTATCTTGCTTTTAATCATTTTAATTAATGATTTTATTGTGATTTTTGTATTTGTTGCTGTCTATTACTTTTTTTTAAGGCAAGCATATTTGTAAAGCACATTTCCTGTTCACGACAATTCAAAGTGCTTTATATACAACATTAAAAGCATTATTTTTAATGCTTTCTTTGCACCATCTGCAATGCTTTTAATCTTTTATTTAAATCACTTTGTCTTGTACATGAAATGTGATGTGCAGATAAACTTGCTTTGCTTTGATGGTTTCATATTGACAGGATAAATGGAATCCATCCATCCCCAGTGCATGCCTCATGTCTTCTTCTCTTGTTGTGGTGTATTTCTGTGGCAGGGTTATGGCTCCACCTACAGGTGTACTGCAATGTGTCACTGGTTTTGTTTGGACTCACATTTCTGGAAATTATTCAGTCTTTATGGAAAAGTTCAGAAATGAAACTGTACGGACGTCGCTATGATTTATTACTGAGATCATCTGCAGAATCACTGCCAACAGATTTTTATGAAAATGTAATTCCTCTGATTAATTTTAGAGTAATAACATGATTTACCATCCTGCAGATCCTAGAGTCATGAAGAATGACTTTAGGTCATGGATCACCAACTCCGGACATCTTGGGCCAGTGTCCTGCTGACAGCCCGCTTAACGGTCCATTCATTTGAATCAAGTGTGTTACATAAGAGAAACATGTCAAATCTGCAGGACAGTGCCCTGAAAGGCCCTGAATTGGTGGTCTATGCTGACTCCCTCACTGAGCACCCGGATGACAAATTCCCTCAGAGCAGCAACCAAACCAAACCTTCTAAATTGAATAATTAAATGTGCAACTTTATGTTTTCTGTATCTTATTGGAAATAAAATATGAGATTATATTCAGTTCTATTTCCATTTACACAATGTAAACAGTCAGAACTCTTTTTGCACTTAAAGGTTTATTCATTGACAAAGAATTATTCAATTCTATTACTATTGTTATTCAGGTAAGGGTTTTGAAGGGCTCAGGTATCTGCAGATTGTTTTGAGGAAGCTCACAGTGAATTTCTGCAGCTTTAACCCCTGAATGCCTAAATTTATTAACAATTAAAATGAAAACAAATATAGGAAAAAATAAAAAGAAAGGCTGGAACAAAGTAAGATACTATTGGAAACAGGATAAATTATTAACAATCTATTCAAATACATAATAGATCAATTATAATAAATAAATAACAGTCAATGAAATAAATACATAAAATAAATTAGTCAGATTTTAAGATTTTAAGAAAAGAGCCAGAAATGAAAAACAGAAAAGGCCTTATTTCATGTGGAGTCAGAAAAAATGCTATAAAATAATGTTCATTCATGTTTTTGATGATATGACAATTGCTCACAAACTGTTTTATAATCTATACTTACATAGAAAAGGGATACCGATATGCAAATATGAAATATGTTCACATATCAACTTAATTATTAAAGTATGTAAAATACTACTTTCTGTACATACACATTTCCAAGTACAGTATGTATATAAAAGTGATTTCCTGTAGATCTATCATAAGGTCACACTTTATTTCACACACTGGTGAGACAAAGTTAAAAGGCCCTTTTATAGATGCATCCCATTTCACACTTAATTCATCACATATCACACCTATTGTTCTGAGTATTGCCATGACATCATCGCAAAGCTTTGGTCCCTTTATAGAAGAGTTGCTCGGATGAAAACACCTACTGAGTCGTTAGAGTACTTCTGGATACTCAGCATGGGGACTACTATAGAGTAGCTTGGATCTATCTCCATATAGGAATGATAGGACAGACCCCCGTGGCTTTAATCAGTAATCAATAGTGTCATTATCATGATTATCTTTCAGATCACCATTTCATTAGTCAGAGAAATGTTTACTTCATTTAGTTCATTGAACAGGGAGCCTGTGCAGCATTGATCACAGAGGAAAATCAGCTTTGTACCAGATTGTAGCTCTGAGCTCATATCCATCTAAAATCCCTAAAACACAGAAATACATTACACATAAAAAATACAAGGCACGTGGATAATAGTAAAAAAAAGTACAATGCATAGTAAAGTTAATGGAAATAGAGGAAATACAAACAAACCCTTAGAAATGTATAAAAGTAAACACAAGTTTACCCTATTTAACCCCCTGCTGGTTATACTTCCCTCATATAGTAGAAAGAATATTACTAGCTGGGACATTTACACTTTTATTTTTCCTTTTTTTAAGGGAAACACCACAAGTGATCCAATGAAGATGACATGTCTGTTTTTGTGTAGAATATTTAGAAGTGTTGTGATCCGTCTCACACGCTCAGACCTGTGGGACATGCAGCAGAAGGTTCAGTTGATTTTTATTCTTCTTGAAAAGTGAAGATTGTAAAACAATTTGTCTCTTTTTCTATCAGAGTTGTAAGCAAATGTTTGCACACAGTTTGGGACATATTTTCAGGTATTTTAATTCAGGAAGATGAAAGGAGGAATTTCACCTCTTCCATGTTTCTGTTGTCCAACATTTTTCTAAAATCACAATTACAATGTGGAGGAAAAGAAGGAAAACAATATTCATGTTTTAATCATATTTAAAAACATTTACACGAGTTAACTTATTCTAGTTATGAGATGATTACAATGAAAAAATCATCCAGTAGCATGACATGTCTCACGTATTTAACATATTCTTTTCAGATATGATGATTATGGACAAAAGCTCAGTATAAAGGCTCCAGGTGATTGTAATTACTCAAGGTAACCTGAGTACTAAGATAAACTACTTCATTTACATATCAGTATATGTAATATTATGGATCCTGATTCCTGTATAATATCATCTCATGTGTTTTTTATTATCTTCATCTGAATATTTCCGTTTTATTTTTTCATCTAATTTTTTTCCCCGAATCTTCCGGATGCGGATCATCTGCAGAGTATCAATTAGTTCTTCTGAAGATTAATTCCTCCATTAATCTGT
Organism: Atherinosoma microstoma; assembly: GCA_037177055.1. Classification (NCBI taxonomy): domain Eukaryota; kingdom Metazoa; phylum Chordata; class Actinopteri; order Atheriniformes; family Atherinidae; genus Atherinosoma; species Atherinosoma microstoma. The sequence goes on along the minus strand of JBBBVU010000022.1, from coordinate 766,894 downwards.
ACCTGGCGTCTGTCTGTCTGCCTGTTCCGGTCCTTTTTTATCAGCACGTGGCCGCTGGACTACCAATCAGAGCAGATTATAGTCATAATAAATTGTAAAACACAGGTTCCAGGGTCAGAAAGAGCAGCTGCACACTTATGAGCTGGCTCTGGATAAATAGCAGCTGAGTGGATGAGGGCGTCTGTCCTGTCACAACTTTTTTCCCTTAAAGACTCGCTAAAATAAATAAATAAATAAATGAACCCCGTCAGGTGTCACCTGTCAGAGACATTAAACCACCAGTTGCCTTTTAAGTCAACAGTATATGTTAAATCTCGGTGTTATTATAGATCAATAATCTGCTGTTCCAGCTGTAATCATCTGGACATGATGGATCCCCCTCACGCTCCGTCTCGCGCTGTTTGTGGGAAAGTAATGATTAGCTTCCAGACGTGCAGACATCAAACAGCTGAAGACAAAGAGGGTGTGTGCGCTGTCTCTGGCTGAGCCTCATTAATTCTCCATAACAAAAGACCAAAGACTTCAGACCTCAAGTCGTCCAACACCTCCGAGGGCCGCGGCGCCGGGGCCGCTCCGTCTGAGGGCCGCGCAGGGGTGGAGGAGACAGGAGGAGGTGGAGGAGACAGGAACACCTCATCACCGTAAAGTGTGTTTGGAGGTGAAAGGAGAGAAGTTTGTGTCGGTCTGCATGAAGCATCTTTACCTGGAGAGCAGCAGCAGAGGACACACTGAAGGATTATTATTAATTTTTACTATTATTATTATTATTATTATTATTATTATTATTATTATTATTATTATTATTAATAATCTTATTATTATTATCTACAAGCCGGAGCCGGTAAACGCAGAAACAAGCTCATGCGTAAGTAAACAATCTTTCCTGAAAACAAACTAAACGTCTGATCTTCACTGAAGGAACAGCTGATGTCTGAAAATAGTTCAGGTTGATTCAGAAATTGAAGCTTTTTTAACACGATGCTGAAGTTGGCTTCAGCTGGGATAGCTACTGGAAATATCTGTAAAGAGTGATTCCATTGTTTGTTTTGTGGCCTATGACCTCTTACACCTGGTTCTGGTGAAAAACTAAGACTGAAGGGGTATTAAATGTGGACTAATTTATTCTACGGATGCTGTAGATTCATCAACACACAGTTTCAGATTTGTGGAAACTTTGTACTATTTGTGAAAATGCAAATACTTGACTTTTTGAAGAAATATTTGCCTTCCTTTCCACGTTTGATTAGGCCCTGAAATAACTATTTAAGTAACTAAATAACTAAGTAAATGAATAATAATTTGCAAGTTTATGTTAAAAAGACAGAATGATTTGATCTGGACTGGATTATAGCTTATTAGTTGAAAAAAAGGTGTGAAAGAGCAAAACAGAAGCTATTTGATCTGTGAAATATTATTTCACACAATAGAGGTTCTAGAAGGGTCCGGTTCTGCTCGGTTCTAAACGGATAACTGCTTTGAGCAGACTTTCCTTCACATTCGTGGTTTTAATCCGACTAGAAAATAATTAAGTATGAAGTCACTTCCGGGCAAATGTCAGAGTTTTTGGTTTTATCATTAAGTGACGTCATGAGGTCTGATATTTTCCGCCTGACGCAAACTTGACTGCGAACTTTTCTGTGTGGATCTGCGTCATTTCAGTTGCGGAAGGCAAAGAGACTGCGGTGCGGCAAGCCGCCTCAGTCCAGCTCGAGCCCAGACGTGAGGAGCGTGAGGGCTCCTGCACGCGCAGCGCCCTGCACGATCAGAGCAGGCGGCACCGGACGGCGTTCACGCGGGAGCAGCTGTCCCGCCTGGAGCAGGAGTACCGCAGGGAGAGCTATGTGTCCCGGCACCGGCGCTGCGAGCTGGCCGCGGCGCTGAACCTGCCCGAGACCACCGTAAAGGTAGGCCGGATGAGGGCGGGGAGGCCGGGGGGAGGCTGCGGTCTGACCGCAGGGAGGCTGCGGGGCCCCTGAGACATCCATCTCCCTGATATTATGTTCAGTTATTTGATATTATTGATCCGTCATACTGAAACTATTGGAAGACGTTTTCAGTCAGAACTTTCACGACTCTACAAAGTTCGTCAAATTAATGAAGATTGTGATTAACTTGTAAATAATATCTGAAATATGAATTTGTTTAGCTTTCAAATCTGACCTTTATTTATCTTAATAGTATAAAAAGTGGGGCAGCAGATCAAATGATAAAATGATTTCTTTTTATGCTCTTTACTGTAAGCACGATGGCATCAACAGCTGAGTGGGTCTAGAAGAAAATGTGGGACATGTTTTAGCATTAAAGAAAAAAAGCTGTGGAAGGTGAAGATCTGTGAGAAGTTGGAACAGATCAAATGTTTCTGATCTGCACTATGTTCACTGACTTCTCCAATCAGAGGGTGTAAATAAACAAATAAATGCTGCTTAACCACTGTTTTAGGGCATGTGGGCCACCCAGCAACACATTCAGAGGGATATCTTGCAGCAAGCTGCTCTCATAAATGGTTCCTATGATTTCTTATGAAAAATAATGGCTAAATCCTGAGGCCATCAGGGTAATGTTAAATCTGGGGCACTCTGTCATGTTGTCTTTTCTGGTTCCGAAACAACAACAAAAAAGGCAGAAAATGCAGATTTGTTAACCCGTTAACTGGCAGGGGCCCGCCCATGGGCCCCATTTCTAAAAGAAAGTTTATAGAAGTTTGCATATAAAAGAGTGAGAGAGATTTAAAGGTTACTCTGCAAAGAGACCATGCTTTTGCATGTACTCCAAAAAAGTTGAAAAACAGCATGTAATTCAATCAGGGGATGCCTTTGTTAGTAGTTTGTGGAATTTTTTGGGTGACAGTTATTCATATTTTCACAGATTTATCTAGACTCTGAAAGTTTTGCTCTCAACGTAATTTTTTGCGTGGGTAGGTGTGTTTTTTTTTTACATCATCAGATAATTTTGAATTAAACCTGACCACTGACTCTTGGATTGTTTCATTTATGTTGTTGAAAAGATCATTTTATTGTCCTTTTATCAATTCACCGCTAATATTGGTAATTACAAGGAGTATAGTAGGTCGCTGAACAACCGATGTGGTGCTTTAAATTGGCTCCTGATTCAGACATTCTTACTCGTTTGGATCGACATTTTCAGTGGTTATCAGCCTATTTGGGCTGTTCCATATCCCATCCTCCATCCCGTCTGACAGGAATCCAGACCTCAAATCCTCAGTATTACAGCACGTTTTCAAGAAAAACAACGTAATATAAGGACACTTAAACTGTGACTATGACTATATTCTCATTCCCAGTGGACCTTAAACAATCTAGATTACTGAATAGAACAACTAAAGAGTCTGTTTTTATTTACAAAGATTCTCTTTGGTTTTGCGAGATCGTTGCTAACGTGGTTGCTATGGATGCTGCTACCAACATGGCACGTTCCAATCCAGTTTTTTTAGGCTGTCTGCCATTAGTGGGCTGCATTCCATTTATCGGCCAGCTGCATTAGGAGTTTTATAGTGTTTGTTTATTTTCTATGTATATTTCAGAAATATACAGGAGGTTTTTCCTGCTTTTTTCTCTTTTTTTCCAGTTTGCAGTGGCATCTAATAAAGCACTTCAATATTCCGGCCTGGTTTTATGTCATGATAGTGAGATTACACTTCCCTACAGGGATAGTTTAAAAACTGTGTATGCAGATCAAATTTTGAATTTTAAAACATGATCAATCTGGGGTTATACAGGTCTTTATAGACCACACACCCCCATTAAACCCTGCTTTACTTTCACTTACTTAATCAAACTGGACTTAAAACCCCAGGATAGAAACGCGAAAAAAAGAAAAGAAAAAAGATCTGGATCCACGGTTGCGTTCACTGTCCCTTTAACCCCCCCTGATGTGTTGTTAATTCAACATTTACAACTTAGATTTAATGCAAAACGTCCTTATTGTGTAAAAAGTATGATTCCTAATAACCGCGCCATGCAGCTGAAAACAAATCAGCGCCATGATTGTAGTTCTCCGGCTTTCAGAACAATCGGGTCACAAACCAAAATATTTGTTACGTAAATCAAATAACTTATAATGCCAAACTGTGATTACACTACTTCTAGGTATGTTGATAAATTGTAAATATCATGGTTTATTTGAAGTATTTAATCTTTTATTAAATAAAGTGGATGTAGGCTGGTAGTTCTTCAGGTTTTGCAGTCAGGTCGTAAAAATAAAAGCTCACTTCCTGTTTCCTATTTCAAACATATTTTAGAGCCAAACTGTCAATTACTCAGTAACTAAGTGATCGGTTGTGAGAAAAAGTAAATATGCCGTTTTATATCATGTAGTCTAGCCAAACATTCTGTAAATTACAGCTTTTACGTCGACACCAACAGCAGCCAATTGGAGGAGGATAAAGGAAAAACCCTGGTGCAGGGAGACTCATGTAAAAGCCAGTGTGGCCTAACATGTCTCTCTGATTCTGACTGTAAAGCTTGTATAATGTATTTTATTATGGGGGAGGAAGTGACACCTGGTTAGGATCCTTCTTGGACACCCCTGGTGAGATGTTCCGGGCACATGCGCAGAAAAAAAAAATCCTATATATACGGGTCTACATGCAAGAAAACATCAGGAGAAATCAGATTTCTCATAATCAGATAGCAGTTATTGTATCTGCTTCTTTTTTATTTATTTTGTTTGGAAAGGGTATTTTCATAAACAAAAACACCCAACAAGGCAGAAAATTTCAAGATTGATTTACACCTTTACCGAGTTCTTTTTCATTTTTCCCCCAACTTATGAGCCAAAAGGTGAATATAGGAAAGGGTAAATAAATAAACAAATGGAAAAATGAGAAATAGATAAATAAATAGAAATTGATAGTAAAGGATTAAAAGTTTTTTCCCTCCATTCTCTCCTCTCTCCATCAATTTTGTTCATAGAACAAAATGGTTTTTCTCAATTGATACTTCACGTTCATGACCATTTTCCTCAGCTTGTACAGGATATACCCATGTTCATGTTAACCCAAATACTCCCTCTTTCACCCACATACAGTCCGTTTGCATGGCTACAGTTTCCTCTCTTCTGTCTTCAATTATAAAAAATATCAAATAAATACATTCAAACCATGGAGGATTATGCTGTTTATACGTACACACACACACACACACACACACACACACCTATCATATATAGATACTTGCATACATACATACACATATATATATATATATATATACATACATACATATACATACATACATACATACATACATACATACATACATACATACATTAATGAGTAAAAGGGAGAAAAGAAACTTAGGACTTAAAACAAAAATAAATAAATTAAGTCAATCATGTAAAGTCTGCTGGGATTGAGGTTATAAATTCAATCTATATGTTCCAAATCTGCTCAAAGTCAACGTTTTGGATTCTGAAAGAGTAGGTCAGGTTTTGAATATCTCCAGAGTTATGCCGTGCCAATGGTGGTGATGAATTTAACCACTTCCTAGTAATACATTTTTTGTTTGTGCCCAAAAGGGCTTGAAGCAGCTTTGATTCAGGTGTGTTGAAGAAGAGATGCGTGTACAAATTGCAGGATAGTAGCTCTCGAGAGCTGGACTTAGGCACCCCTGATCTAGATAGATGAGATCTGGTGGAAAGTTTTCTAATCTACAAGCTAAAATGGATGTAAATAATTTGTAATCCTTTTATTATCTCGGTACCTTAATCTGATTCAGGGTCACGGGTGGGCTGGAACATATCCCAGCAACTAGCAGGCGAGAGGCAGAGAGCACCCTGGACAGGTCGCTAGTCCATCGCAGGGCCGACACATAGACACAAACAACCAATCACACACACACACACTCACTCCTAGGGAGAACATAAGCCCCTTTCAGACTTGCTCTGAAAAGCGGTAATGTTGCAGACTTTGTCTTTTATACTGTTTGCATTCAGACAAACGTTCCGCTCTTTTACCTCGGAGCTGTGGCGGACATTTACCGGCTAGCCTCCATGTCATAAGCCAATGTTGCGGCACGCCGTTTTGCCTGAACGCTAAGGAAACGTTCCGGACAAGTCGACACAAGGACATCCTACCCTGTTTCGACAACCGATTTATCTGGAACATTTCCCCATGTGTGAACGTAGACGCGACGTTAAAAGTCCGCAAGGAAGCGACATGTTTGAAAAGACAATTCCGGTTAAAGAGGAAGTGGACTTTACCGCACATATTCCACAATGCAAGTCTGAAAGCGGCTTTAGAGTGATCAATTAACATTAACATAATGGATGTCTTTGGACTGTAGGAGGAAGCGAGAACATGCAAACTCCACACAAAAAGGCCGCTGTACGAACCCCCACCCCACCACATAGTTTGTAATCTAGGTCGAGAATGCCAATGGGTCGATAATAGACGATTTTCGTAATTTATGGATACTTCACTTGCGCATGCTGGGAACTACCCGTGAAAGGGCTGGAGGTTTGAACGTACATTGAAATCACCGTAGATAGTCGTCTTTACCAGGAAATTATCCACAATGCCAGATACTTGTTGCTTGTGTGACAGTGAGGGTCCTGTCACAATGCCTCCGATTGATGATGTACCCTGGCTACTTGGCCACAGGGATATCCCTCTGGCTGACTGGTCAGCGCGCATGACTTTCACCCGGGAGGTTGTGTGTTTGACTGTTTCAGTCGAAGAGGAGACAATTCATGTAAACAGGGAGTAAGTTTTCAGCCAGCCTGAATTCCTGCAGTTAGTCGAAGTCCTGGGACCGGGTATGCAGTGCTCACTTCGTCTGTGGTTGGCCGTCTGATGACTAGAAAGATGTGGATTATCGCCCGTCTGTGGACATGAAGGGGAAAAGTTGAGAGGCTGCAGCGAGTCTGTCGCCTGGAAATGATCCAGGTCTGCACCGACCAGCACTGGCATGTTTCCTGCGTATCAGTGGAAGCAACACTGACCCGGTGATTCAATAATTCATTATTATGACATATTTGTTCATGTAAACGTAGCATATGAAACCAGTTCATTGAATAAGTGGGTGAGTGACGCTTCCAATGAAAAGCAGTAAACATGGTGGGCGCCTGGCAGACTTGAACAATTTTACTGCAATGGACTCATGCTGTCTCCTACTCAGGTCTCTCCACTTCCTTCATGTCCGCAGACAAACAATATTCCACATCTTTGGTGAAATCAGACCAGACAGACAACTGGAGACGAAGTGTGTCTGCTGCATACGCGGGGCATCAAACTCTAAGTTTGCACAGCCGATAACACAAATCCAGGCTGCTTACTGGTGTCTCTTAACAGGAAACCAGTATAAACATATCCCCTGTTTGCCTGCCTTTTCATCTGGCCGACTGGAATAGTCAAATACACAACTGTCTTAACTTGCTCCAATTTTCTCGGTAAAGACGTACACATAGGCTATTTCACTTAACAGCTTAGCTGTCTGCCCTGCATAAATGCATAAATTACGAAAAGGGTCTATTACCACACTCCTGTTTGTCTTTGTCTTCTTTAAGGATGACAGAAACGATGTCCTCTCTCCAGGAGGCTGGTTTTTCTCCTTCCTGCAAGACCCAGTTAAATGCATTAAGTAGTAAAGAGATCATTCTGGTTCAAAACACTTGTATCATCTCTGATCGAGGACTTTCCAGTCTTTAATTTCGAAAGAGCCAAATTGAATTCATTCACTGATATCGGTTGTATCAAGTTTTCGTATTGTGAGGGTGTGAGTGCAGGTACATTTAAGGTACTTGAGAAAGTATCAGTTTGAATTTCACCAGGGGCTTGTTGGAAATAAAACGTTTTATTAAATAGTTCAAAACTCAATTGGATTTTATTTAACTTATACTCAACTACCTTTGTTTTGGGGTTTTTTATTCTATTAATTGTGTTATCCATGTGTTTTTTACATAGCTTATAAACTAACAGTTTTGCTGATTTACCAGCAACTTCAGTTTTTTGTTTCAAGAAAAAAAATTTTTTCTGGGTTTCCCCAGATTTTTTGCTTCAGCATCGTCCAGCCTCATGTTAGTCTTTGCGATCTCACTTTAATATCTTCAGATTTAACTTCATTATTTTGCATGAAATCGGGAATCATGGTCAGGCACCTGTTCTCCGTCCATTTCACCGCCATCATTGTGGCTAGCCACGGAGAAGCTAGTGCTAGCTTCGTCCTGATGCTGCACTTCGCCATCTTTGTAAGCTTGGTGAGCAGTTTGCTTTCTGCTTGAGTTTTTACATGGCATCCTCCCCTTTTTTAGGTATTTTAACTATATGAATACTTTGTTAAATTTAACTTTGGGGCAATTACATTTCACTTTGGTCAGGAGGAACTTACTTCGGCTGCCATTGCTGAGCAACCAGGAAACGATAACCATCTGACAAATCATAATCAGTTATCTGATGAAGTATAATCAGTTATCTGATAAAGCATAATCAGTTATCTGATAAAGCATAATCAGTTATCTGATAAAGCTTAATCAGATCATGCTGTCTACATGATGACTTGAATCATCTGATAATTTCAGAAATCAGTTAAAGATCAGATTTCTCGTGTGCCTGTAAACAGGCTCAGTGTCTTGCTGAAATCTGCAGGGGCTTCCCTGATAGAGACTAAAATCTCTGATGATGCTTCATTTGACTTTACCAGTAACGTGTCCTCCTCTCAGACCTTTTTATTCTAAGTGAGCTATTTGTACTCCTGCTGAGCTGATGGTTGTAGCTGAATGAGTCCATTTTAAGCTTTTTTCCAGTTTTTCCATCTTTCCTCAGATTGCTCCTGTTTGTTTGTCCTTACGTTTCTTTTTTCCTGCAGGTGTGGTTCCAGAATAGGAGGATGAAGGACAAACGTCAGAGGCACTCCATGTCGTGGCCTCACCCGCTCATCGATCCACTGGGTGCTCTTCTGATGGGCCGGACTTCTCCATCTTCCACCCTGATTTACCCCTTTATCTCGCCCCACCTTCCTCACCTCCCTCCTCATCACTATTCCCCCCTGGCTCTTTCTTCCACAGCATCTTCAGCTCACAGTCCTTACAGCGCACCACTGAGGCAGCTGGATCCCGGTCACCTCCCCCAGTGCCTCAACAGGCCTCAGGAGCTGCCTCCAACAGCTTTAGCCCTGTACCCCTCCAACAGCATAATGCACCATCCGGCTTCCTGTCCCTGCTTCCTCTGCCCCCACTGGGGACAAGAACAATTTCTCAAAGCCAGAGGCGGGGCAGTACTGAGCCACCCCAACAGTCCTAAGGCCAAAAACCAGCCTGCTTTTCAGTAGCAAATAGAAAAGATGGAAAAAACTACAAACAGGAGGAAATGTCCCAGCTGCAAAACAAAGAGTTTCAGATAACATGCACCTTGTTTTCCTCTCAGCTTCATGCACACATGGACCACACTGACAAACTCAGTCATTGAGGATGTAATATTCATAAAGATTAACTCTTTACATCTCATCTTAGATATGGTAAAAATTTACGTGGAGGCGTCGATACAAAGAGAATATTGAGAATATTCGGAGCTGTGCTGATTATTTTCATTGTGATTGATATTTTGATTGATTGAGTTGTTGATTAATTGAATAACAACTTTGAATTGTTTGACCTATAAAACATTCAAAAATATAAAAAGATTTCCTGTAGCCCCCCCACCTCCTTTTCTTTAATACATTGTTTTTACTGTTCAAAACTTGGGTCCGATCCGGGCATTTTGACAACTGCTAAAACAGAAGACTCAAAACTTAAGATTAAATTATTTTGATTAAACCAGAGTGTGACAACATCTTAAACGAAGTTCCTTTCTAACTAACCAAACTAACCAAAAAAAAAAAGCAAAACCAAAAAGTAATTGTTGAGTCTGAGAAGTCTGCTGTGAATGAATGGATGAATAAATCTGCACGGTGACCAACTGGGAGCTGATTACATTGTTTTCTATGGACTAACTAATGACTGTTGGTTAGTTTGGGTGGTGGTTATCATATTCACTCTTTAAATCACCTGCTGCAAAGACTTCCTGCCATTGATTAGATGATCATCAGCAGGTTCAGTTTTTATTTACAGATAATCACTTAACTTTGTCTGGATGATTGGGATAAATCACAAATGATTTACTATTTTGTTTTCTAACATTCGGAAATTTAATCCTAATGAAAATCTGCTCAATAGAAGTACTAATTATTATTTACCAAGTCTTCATTTTAAAAGCTGAGGAATGTTCTTTTTAATGTTATTTATTTTGGAAACTGAGTGAGTGATCAGCAGATGAACCAACAACTTTATTACATTTTATTCAATATACAGACAGAGGTTCATAACAACTACATCCTGACATGTGATCTAAATATTCACTATTAGTCAGTAATAGTCATGATTAATTATCTAAATATTATTCAAACTGTGTTGTGTAAATCTGATGTGAACCTCCAGAAAGTTGCGGTGTTGCAATTGCAACTATCAACAAAAACTCACCCAAAGAAATTTTTTTAAAGGAATAAGTTGTGTTTTCCTAGTAATATGATAAATTTGGGATGTCTACATGTTTTATAGCATATTCCACCCCTTTGAAACCATATTGATAGTTGAAATTGCAGCATCGAGACTTTCTGGAGGGACTAAATCATTTCTTTGAAAGCAATAAAGTCAAAGTTAAATTTGACAGCACTTAAATGCAAAAGTTGCTCAACATAAAGGAGAATACTCCATAACCACGATATAATACAGTAATCAAGTTTAGGTATGTACAGTAAAAGGGTAAATATGTTCAATAAAATTCAATAAAATAAATTACTTCAATAGGAGGCTAAATAAATTTATGTTCAGAGTCCCAATTAGTTTAGTAAGAGACTGAATATGTTCAATAAGAGGCTAAAATAGTTTAGAAAGTGGCTAAATATGTTCAATAAAAGGCTAATTTAGTTCAAAAAGAGGCTACCTTTGATGAGTAAGTGTTTAAATTACTTCTAAAAGAGACAAAAATTTGTTCAGAGAAAAATTTGTTCAGTCAGAGGCTAAAATCTTTCAGAGGCTAACTGTTCAATAACAGACTAAACCAGATCATTAAGTGGCAATAATTTAATAATTTTTCAGATGCTAAATTTGTTCATACGAGGCTATATTTAATTTAATTTTATTGATCTATTTGAGAAAAGGGACCAGGCATTTTAATGTACATTTTACGTAAATATGCCAACGGCTCTTCTCCATTTTTGGTCCCTTAGCAGGTAGAAAAACAGAAAAACATTAAAATATAATCACATAGCACATGGGGACAGAAACATAACATAAGACATGTACAACAGCATAAATTTACATCAAATGGTTGAAAATTAAAAAGGATTCTAGTACAGTAAGAAGGCTAAATTTTTCCAGAGAAGAGGTTAGAGACTGAATTAGTTCAGTAAGAGACTAAATATTCTGAATAAGAGGCTAAAGCATTGACTGTAATATATGAATGGACAGAGCTTCTGTCACGTGACCCGTAGGTTTCTGAAGAGCTGAATTGAGGTTTGTTGGATGGTTCCCGCCGTCGTCATCTTGGTAGCCTCATCACTACCGGATAATACAAAAACGGGCGAAGACATGGTTCTGAGAGGGGGGCAGTAAGTGTGGGGACAGATGCTTGACACCCGTCAAACTCTGAGCTGCCTGTAGCAAAGAGCTAACCGAGGCTAACCCGGAGCTAACGGAGGCAGGCTAATGCTAAGGTGCACTATTAGCAGGCTAAAAACTGCAATTGTGCTAACCTCTGCCTCCTTGCCGCTAGATACTGATGCCTGTCAAAAGGACATGCCCCTTATATGAAGAATTTCAAGATTAAATAATATCTAAGCGTATGAGTTGTAAAAAAAATCCCTCCACCCACAGTTGTCATGAAGGTAAACTTGACCTTTTAAACCTAAAATGTTTTTTTGTACCAGGCTGTAAACATGTTTAATTCTGCTGTGAAGTTGCCCTTTTTAACATGGGAGTCTATGGGGATTGACTCCCTTTTGGAGCCAGCACCTAGTGGAGGAGGGGTGAACTGTAATCTTTGGCACTTCTGCATAGGCTTCATTTTTAACCGCCAAAGGTTGCCGCTTGGGCCAAAGTGAACACTGGATTGTACACCACAACAGCCTTACATTTTGGAGAATTTAGATTAGTTTTATTGCTGTTGATGAGTTGTGGCAACTGCTTTTACGAGCACCTGTCTCCTACAATGTGATTGAAGGAAAGATTGACTTCAGAGTCTGTACATGAACAACTACAGAGAGTAAAAACTACAGATTTTCGGGCTGGTTCCATTATTTTCCCTGCTTTAAGGCAAACTGTAGTAATATTATTTATTTGAATAACAATTAAGTTTAAGTAGCATTTACTGACACTTGGTAATTTGAGGGTGTGTTGAGTTGAGTTTTAGCTGTTCACATTAGATTAGAAATCTTAATAGTTTCAGAATTAAGACAGGAAAGGCTTCCAGCATGTTGCTACAGTGGAATGTGTGTGAGGCAACACTTAAGCTCTGAACAAATCATTCAATTTTTACTGACAGCACAAGGTTCACATTATAGCCTTAAGAAATGTATATAAATGATTATGTGGAAAATGAAAGTGTAACTGTTGCATTTATTTGCAGACTCTAGATCAACTTGGAATATTTCTATATTTTGGAGAAAATGATTTCCTTCTAAGTTTGTTTGTATTATATCCAGATTTCCATCAGATCAGACACAACTACTTAGCACAGATTCTAGATTTTGTCTCCTGCACAAAAAAAGCTGTGATGTGAAAACACACTTTCACTGCATCTGACTGTTTGTCAAGAAATAGACCATCCATCCATCCATCCATCCATCCATCCATCCATCCATCCATCCACCCGATGTGCCTGATCATGTGACTTTATATAATCACACCTTTTGTTTATTGATCTAACTGTTAACTAAAGAAGCAGCATTGGCTAATAACACACATTTTCACGACTATATAACTATCCGTGATGTTTGCATGGATTTATGGTTGAAACTTTGATGTACACATCATTCATCATTTGCACTCGGAGACCAGGATTCACTGCAATACATGAAGGAACTGTATACTCTGTCATGTTTTCATGTTAAACTCATTAATAAAATAAGCAAAACAATTCATGTTTGTCTGCATTTCCTAACAGGAAATTAGATCAGAATATTGTAAATTATATGATCAGATCAGCCGCTACAAAATCCATCAAATTTTTGTTTCCAATTCACAACAAAAAGTTTCTATCATGGAGAAATTCATGCAAATTCAAAAGTTCCCTCAGCAGCTAAGAGAGAAACGTAAGAGTGAAGGGAGAGGAAAAGAGAAAAGATTAGCAAAGAAAGAAAGACAAAAAAAGCTAAAGACTGGAATAACTGATGAGAAACATGGTTCCAGAGCACGAAAGTACAGGGACGGGAAAAAAGTAGGAATGAAGAAACAGAAGAAGTTAATGACATAATAGCATACAAATAGAGAAAGAGATCAACGTTATTTTGAACAATTAGATATAGATAGATAGATAGATAGATAGATAGATAAATAGATAGATAGATAGATAGATAGATAGATAGATAGATAGATAGA
>JBBBVU010000022.1:733753-745283 GCA_037177055.1 Atherinosoma microstoma | reverse complement strand
TGGAGTCAAGCTTGCTGAGTCTTTTATGTTCGCTATCTGTCTACCAATACCAGTAACGTATCTGCCAGGACAGAATATTCATCCCATCGACTGTTGCAGAAGATGCAGAGCCGGGCTGCTGAAAGGCACAAGCAGGGTAGACAGCTTGGATTGGTTGCACTGCACCTATGAGAGTCTTTCGCACCACAACATCATGGTCTGTGGGATTCTGTATGTTAACAACATTAAACGGCCTCCCTCCTTTCCTCACTTTTACAGGTGTGTCACAGAATTTCAAGCCCTCAGGCCACTGTGGGTTGACATCTGGCTCAAAGATAACAGTGATGTCCTTTTGGAAAGGGACTGTCTGTACATGGCATTCTACCTTTACAGAACTGTGTTTGGGTACACTCAGTCTCTCTTATGTGGTCTTAACTGTGTACTCACATACTCGATTAGTGCTGATTTGTTCCACACAGGCCTGAAAACCGTTTGTCTCATATCCAGGAAAGGCTGACACCCTGTATTAGCCGGTGCTTGCTGGTGGCATTAGGTTGTGTCAGTTCAGTGTCAACAATGAGTCCAATCACATTAGAGCCGATGATTTGTCGGGTGAGAGCAGCACCGCTCATGACGAGAGTTGAGACCACAACCTGTACTGATGGAGGTCCCTTTGAGGCCAACCTGAAAGTAACTTCGACCCAACCAATATACGGCATACAGAGTGCTGTCTGCTTCCAACATCTCCCCATTATCTCTGAGCTTCACATTCAGGAGGTTTTCTCTCCATCATTCCTCATCATTTCTTGTGACCCAGAGTCCCTCAAAGCCCTGGTCATTTCACCCTGAATGTAACAGTCACTTAGGTACTTTCTCCCGATCAGCGGGGCCCCTTTTGCTTGGCATTTCTTTTGTTTTGATGAGTTAGTTTGGCTTGTCCCATGTTGTGACTGAGTGCAATGATTGTTGTGAACAGTCCAGCAGTCCAACAATGGACTACAAGTGGTACGGGGCGCATCTGGTATCTCGGGGTCTTCTGGGACTTACGAGTTCCCAGCTTGGAATTCCGAGATCGCTTTGTCATTTCCGGCAAGATCACCTCGGAATTCCCAGTTCCGAGGACAACTGGAGCGCACGATAACTTTAAAACCGCCGGAGGTTGCCGTTTGGGTTTCGTTCTGTGTCACATGATCATGGCAGCCAATCAGATGTCATCATGATGCTGCTGTTAGTGATGATGTTTTGTTTTAATATTTTACTGGTATATTTCATATTGCCATTGCGATAAAGATATTCATGCACACTGTACAATAATGATTAATCCTAAGGAGCAAAAGAGTAGGCAATCAATATCAGTATTGGTATCAATGAAAAAGTATCATAACCTAATTATATCGTACCGACAAGAAAATTGTAGGTATTGCCCATCTCTAGTTTTGGTTTACAGGTGGTGCTCAACAACCTTAATGCTTTCACTTTTAGACTCCTGTCGTAGATTTTCATTCTTTTCAAGTTTTTGAACCAGTTGTCTGCTTTCTGTATTGTATTTCAAAGTTATTTAACTAAATAAAGGAAGAGGGAAAAAGAAGAAGATTACGCTACTTCCTGCACGGTGACCAATAGGCTCGTAGGACACTGGATGTACGTTGAAAGGACGCTCCTCTTAGATTCCGCCTTCCTAATAATATTGTCCAATCACTTTAATGAACGTTCTCCGGGTCCCGCCTCCTTAAACACTTTCACCAATCATAAACATAGTAATTCAATAAACTTCTACGCGATAGGCTCAGAAGGCATATATCGTTTGCAAATGTCCCAATCATAAAGGAAGGCGAGTTTTCTTTGACCAATGAGCGTTTAGGACGTATATGCAGAGATTATAAATGACAAGGTGACCAACTGGGTAAGCCTACACTCATTGACTGCCGCTGTGCGCGAGACTAAGAAACTACGGACCCTCTGGAAGCTGTAACAAAACGGTAGTAATTACTTGTGTTAATGAATTCCTATTTCATATTCTTCCTCGTTTTGATTGCTTTTGACCGCATGATGTATTGATGATGTAACTTGTCTGCGCGCGCTGTCAGAAAACCCAAATAACGGCTGGTCGTTTCTTTCATCCGGTTGCTACCAAGCTAGGTCGGCCTTTAAACGCCTCCATTCTGCAGACTGTCTTTGGGACATCGGGGATATTCTAGGTGTACTTATGGGAGATAAATACAAGACCTGTGCTAATTAAAAGCAGTGTGTGATCAGAGGGGACCCCCCCAGGTCACGCACCGACCTGCTGTGATAATCCCAAACATTGAATCTGGTTCTGGGCCTGGGCCCACTGCTCCAAAGCGTCCCGGTTCTGCAAGGACACAGGGGCCGGTGGCGTCCGTACCCTCCTGTCGGTGTATCACAACGTGGACAGGTTTTTTAGTTTGGTGAAGGGGTGGACAGTGTTTGCTTTATAGGCCCCGTGTGTTTTTGACCTTCACGTCTGCAGACTAGTTAGCCTAGCCTAGCCTAGCTTAGCGTAGCTCTGGCGCCTCTGAGGACAGTCAAACCCAGATCTGAACTAATTCATACCAATGCAAGCTATTAGTTCATCCGGATGTCAGAGTTTAAAACTACGATCTCATAAAGTTCTGAGTTTTTTTTTGTTTGGTTTTTATCTTTTCATTTATTCTTATTGACGCACTGTAGTGGGATCGTCTCCGTCGTTCTGGACTAACCACGCGTCACTGGGACTGTTTCAGCTTCATCTGGTGGCCTGACAGCTCTGCTGGGAACTTGTTGCTGGACTTAAACCGTTCAGAGATGTTCTCCGTAGTTTATTTTGATGGTATTTTGTGGTTTTTAAACCATCCTTTCTGTGCTTAAACGTTGATCTGTTCACTCAAAGGAAAACCTGGTGTAGAAAGTAATTAGCTGTTTGATCTTCATCAGACTGTCTGCTGAGGCTTTAAGCTGCACCTGGGTTTATTTACTAGTTTTAATACCAGCTGTCTGACATTACTTTGTTTCCACCTTGTTTCAGATTTGATAACCATATATCTGTGTGTTGGTGGCTCAGGAATAAAATTAAACATCAAGCTAAACTTTTTCTTCTCTCCAGGTACCAGCCATGTACGCCTGCTCCAAGCTGGTCACTTCCTTCACGGTACGTCACCCATTCACATGTTCATGTCTTTGTTAAACGGAGATTAGCATTGGTAGTTCTGCAGGTGTCCTCTGGTGGACAGACGTGTGTCCAGGGTCATGACTGTACTTTCATCAGCCTCCTGGTTTCTCAGCCATCTATTCACAACAGGTGCAGCTTTTAAGTTATTCTAGAGGCTTGTAGCGTTTGATTTTATTTTTTTTTTTTTTTAAACTTCTGTGTTTTATTTTGGCCTCATATTCACTGCTGAACCTCTGGGGGACATGTGGACCCCGTCAGTTTGGGTAACGTCATGCAGTGGGGGCTGCAGAAGTCAAAATGCATTCAACTCTTCTATGTTTTGTGTTAATTTGGCTCAGACACTGATAAATTCTTAAATTTGTAGAGATAACAGATCACACGCACATATGAGCAAATTCCACCATATTCCTGGTTTTCCAACTGGTTCCAGTTTCCATGATTCTCGTCTTTAACTGTTCATCGTGCTGGACGTCTGATGTGCGACAGGCCCAATTTCAAACAAACACAGAATAAATGGAGTTTGGCTTGTAGGTGAAATGTTAGCTATGTTTGGTCCAGGCTTGGTGATGGTCTCATCCTCCTGCAGTATGGTGGGACTGGGAGTCATGGAGGCAAATAAAGTCCAGTATCTGACCCGTTCCTGCAGGACATGGGCTGATTGAGGCCCAGATGTTCTGATATTGTTTTAAAAACATAGTTGAATCTGATCAGATAATTCCTGAGTTTTCTAGCTTCTGCAGACTGAATCCAGAAATCCCAGGAAGAGTTACTGAAGGAAAGCTGAGCAGAGTTCCTGAAGTTCAGTTTTTACTCCGCTGTTGCACAACTTTAAACTTTTCTTCCTGCTGTGGGGAGAAAGTCTAACGAACAGATGAAATCTAACTTTCTCATGTGTTTCAGCTGCGCGGGGGGTCCCGAGTCCTCGCCCGGCCAGTCTCAGTCTCCCTCCTCAACAGACCTGAAGCCACAGTGGAGCAGCAGGTCAGTGTTCTCTCACATTTCCAGTGACAGGATCAGACTGGAAGTTCTGGTTCTCCTGACTGAAAGATTTTTGGTGATGGAACAGGAAACGAACAGAGGCTGGCAGCATCTTTTGTTTCTGTAAATGTTAGTTTACCAGCAGGTGATCCTGTAGCGATGGGAGCTACTGATTGCATCTCTTCACTGAACTGCAGGTCGTCTTCAGTCGGTGGATCACCTCAGAGGTGGAGATGTTTCCAGCTCCGACTTTGAGAGAGAGTGAGAGTGAGAGTGAGAGAGAGAGAGAGCGATGTACAACTGTTAAAAGAATCTTTAATTTAGCCGTTAATTAATGACAGTGTTGAGAAATGCAGGGTGGACAGTCTCGGGCATGCACGAAACGGATGCGATAGCCAAGCCTGAGATGCGACTGCTTTTTAAAGTGAGCATGTGGAAGTACTTCGGCTTCTGCCTTCAAACCAGCTCTTCTGATTCTTATCGTAGTTCATTTGCTCAGAAAGTCCGGTTCGTTTGAGGTGGTTTAGTGTGCAAACAAACTCATCGTGAACTCTTGTCCGCCTACAAATGTAGCTCGGTTTGTTTAAATTGAACCAAATGCAGGAAAAGGACTACAACGCTGGGCATTATGGGTAAACACTAGGGATGGGCGATACGGACTAAAAGATTTATCACAATAATTTCTGGTTTTTATCATGGTAAAAATTGACGATAAAACAAAATATAATGCAAATTTTCGTACCATAAATCTATCAGCACATTCAGTTTCGAGAGCCCTAAAATAAAAGTTGTGGCTTCTAAATGAATGTATTGCAAAACTGTAGTGAACCAGTTCCAGATACCAGACCTGGAGCTTTTTTTTAGGAACGAATTCCTCTGGCATGTCTGCTCTGCCTTCTGCCTAGTTTGTTGTTTCCTACACGTGTGAGTAGGACTCCAGGTGTGTCGCGCACAGTTACGTCATCAAAGGGAATTTATCGTGTTTATCGTGAGATGACAAATTATTACCATGGGGAATTTTCTTTGACTGTATATCGTGCACGATAACATATCGCCCATCCCTACTAAACACAACCAAAACGTACACGTGTGTCGAGCGGTGGCCGAGAGAAACGTACGGCAGCGTTAGCATCATGTCTTTGAGTTCCTGTGTTTGTAGTGTTTCATCTTTTTTGTAACTGAAATGGTTCCAAACAGCTGACGAGTCATCGTTTTTGGCGTCTGGTTCTTTTGCATCCACGTTCACGACGCTTCTCTCTACTTTCCACCATCCCAACACTCACTCCATGAGCTGTACTGCAGCAGCCGCTACATGGAGCATCCAGGACCGTAAGAATCTCCTCCGTTCGCCGTTGATGCGCACAGAGCATGAAAGATGACCGTACCGCGGCGTTTGGAACATCATCAGTTCACTTCCTTTTAAAATATGCAAATACATGGGCAGTGTAGGCTGATATCTCCATGAAACTAAATAATCTATACGTATTGTGCAGCCCTGGTGTCTGGCTTCCCCTGAACATCATTACCAGGGGAACCAGGTGAGCTCGGGTATAAATCCTGAGGCCACCAGAGTCGTTCAGGGTCCTAGTTTTTAATTGTTTGACTAATCATAAACCGAATAAATGTTTAGGATGTCCTCCTGTCTGATTCCTCCTCCGTCCTCAGGCCCTGCTGCCAGCCAGCCAGTCTCCTGTCCTGACCCGCTGCTTCCAGACCAGCGCCGTCTCCCGGGACATCGACACTGCCGCCAAGTTTATTGGAGCTGGTGCCGCTACGGTCGGTGTCGCCGGTTCAGGAGCTGGAATCGGAACGGTGTTCGGCAGCCTCATCATCGGCTATGCCAGGTAACCCTCAAACCCTCACCGCCTGTAGCGTTGTGTAACCTCCTGAGATGTTTGGTGGTCATGTGACCGGGGGGCCTGAAAAGAAAGCGGGTTTAGTCTAAACTCTGTTCACGAAGAGTTAGAGCAAACTCTGAGTTTTCCGTTTCACAGAGTGAGTTCAACTGAACTGAGTCGGTTACCACGGTAACATGGCTGGCATACTAGATATTGCAAATTTTCTGAAATTGTTTTAATGCGAATGAGGTATTGGTCTGGACTGGATTAAGCCAGGTTAAAAGTTAGTTTTAAATTTTGTTTTACACATTAGAATCAAAGGATTTTAGAGATTTTAGATATTTGTATTTGTCATAATTTAGAACATACCGTCGGCTCCCAGAAAAATCTTAACTTTGTCCTGTTCTATAAATCGGGCTGAGTGTGATCCTTCAGTAAAAGCTTTAGAAGTAGACTGGATCGCTACTGGGATGCGTCGGGTGTGTAATGATGATGAAGTGGAGATTTTAGACTCCGTTTTAGGAAAGACCTTTTAAAGTTTTGGATTGTAAGATTGAACACAGTTTTGTTCTGAAACACAATTTACGGTCGTTGGATTCATAAAAAACAAAGCGGAGCATGTGTTCAACCTGCTGCCCTCTGGCCGGCGCTACAGAGCCCACAAAACACGCACAAACGGACTCGGACATCTTTTTTTTCCCCCAGACCCATCAGAGCTGTGAACTTGAACAAATCAAACGGAAAACCGAACACATCCAGAACAATATTAATACGTTTGTAATCCATCAGACATGTGAAATGGACTGTAACTTAAGTGCAATACCATTATGACAGTTGAACTTCTGATGTGCAGTACAATAGTCTTGTGTGCAATATATTACCAATTAATATTAGTTTAAAGTATTTTATTTTAATACTTAACATATTTTAAGGGTTTTTATCCTCTATTTATTCTGGGATGTGAATCTTACAAAGACTCACGATTCAATCCGATTCTTGGGGTGGCTATTCGATTCTGTATCACTTCTCTATTCAAACTGATCAATTCATAATCAATACTTTTAGTAACAAAACGTGTTAATTAACTACATTCGTCTATAAGCCAGAAAGAGCTCTAAGTAATTGTTTTATTAGTTGAAAGAAAACTGATTATGTTCTTTAAAAGGTTTATTTTTGCTAACCTTGCTAACTTTAACATGTCTTTGTCACTTAGCGGTAGCTTTGAAAGTAGTCGGGCAAAACATTTGTCATTTAAAATATCGATTCTTGGAAATTTTTGAAACGATTCAGAATCTTGACAAACAAGAATCTCGATTCTTAGAATTAGGGGGCACCCCTAAATTATTCCCCATTCTTTGTCTTCTAATTTTTAATGTTTTGTGAAATCTTTATTTTTGATGCAAATCACGAAAAGGAGCACCCCCCTTATCTCGTTGTATGCTCTGGTTACAATGACGATAAAGGCTTTCTGACTCTGATTCTGTAACGCATCAGAGCTGATAAATGTTCAACACAGCATCTAAAGCTCAGTAACAGTCACTCATTCATGAGCCAAGATCACGTGCACATCAATAGTCACGTTTCCATTACCCCTAGAATAGCGCAAAACCTAAATATCGCAACAAAAATCTGGTAATGGAAACTACATCTCGAAAAAACTCAAATATTGCAAGAAAGGTTCTACGCTCCCAGGAGGAGTTTTATCAGACGAATTGATATAGAAGTATTTCGTGAAAGTGTAATGAAAACAGTTTTTCCGCATTTTCACTTCACTGGACGTGACGTAGCGGGGTCATGGGACCAGTTTGTTTACGGTAAAGATGACGTAGAATGTATGAATGGAGAAGGAGACTGGAATCTTTTTACAAATAAACAGAAAAATATAGCCGTCATCCTTGATCACAAAAAGCAACATGCTCCAAAACGTTAAATGTTTTGTATCACCATCTTCCTCAGAGTGGGGTCTCGCGGGACAAGATTTTACGTGAATTACGGCTTATGCATTAAACACCATTCAGTGGAAACGCCGGCATATCGCAATTGTACTTAGTCGAAATATTGCTTTTATTTTGCGAAAAGCTGTAATTGAAACGCAGCTGATGTCATGTCTGGTTGTGTCATCAGGGGACAAACGGAGGGATGGACAGTTATTCTGCAGGGTCTCCTGCTATAAAAGCAGGATTTATTCATTGATCCTCTGAGTCCTGTCCCTGCTCATCGTGGACAAATTTAAAGCTGCTGTTTTTTTTTTTTTCTCTGACATCGTAAATGTTTTTCAGTATTTGATTGATTTAAATGAAAAGCCCAAACGGGAATTTGACGGAGAGTGTCATGTGACAAACAACAACCAATAACATTGGCTGATTTCAATATCGGTGTGTGAAAGAGGGTGTTATGATAAACTCATTCGGGTTTAGTTGTTCGTCCCGGGGGAAACGTCGGGTTTGAATGATGTCAGACGACCCCGGTGCTGCGCTTTGTGGAAAAAGACTTCCTTTAGGTCAATTTTGAGATTTGGGTGCACAAGCAGACAAAGTATCATGAAATAATCACAGAATGAATTTTTTTTTTTTTTTTTTTTTTTTTTTACATTTCTTCTACTTGTTCGAAAGCAAACAAAAGGGAAAAAAAAACTCCAAATTGAGCATGTGATGGATAAAAAGACTATAAAATGTTTGATAAAAATCCTCATCTTCCAAACTTAAGAAATGTTGAAGACAATTAAGTGTTTTACATAAAACATTAAAAGCATTACAAAGAGCATTTAAAAGGCAGCTAAAAACACAATAAAATTATTTAAGATAAACGCCCAATGAAAAAGATGAAAAGCAAGAGAAGTTAAAAGTAACCGTGCAGGTTTCATGTATAGATGCATGAGAACAGAAATGTCTTTAACCTGGATTTAAAAGTTTCTACATTTAGTGAAAGTTTAATCTCTACTGGGAGTTTGTTCCACTTGTTTGCAGATTAACAGCTAAAAGCTGCTTCTCCATGTTTAGTCTGGACTCTGGTCTGGACTAGCTGACCTGGGTCTCTGGATCTAAGAGCTCTTGCAGGTTTCACAAATGAATTCTGGACCTAAACCATTCTGGGATTTATAAACAGAACGGTTGTGGTATGATCAGAAGCATGTGTGGTAACGATGCATATTGCGATATATTCTTCTTTTAAGTGCGTCACGGATACATCACATGCGTCACAGCGGAACAAATGCTTCAAAAATATTATAAAATGCCATTTAAAGAATTTATTGTGCAAAACTTCCAAAGGAAAAACAAACTAAACCTTTCAAATAATTTTTAAGGATGTGGTGCGTAGTCTTTTTGTTCTACCTTCAGTTAATAACTAGACTAGGGATGCAACAGTGGTCTGTGAAATACTGAACCCCCCAGTTTTGCTGTCCGGTACAATGACGAGGGAGTGAACCCAGTTAATAAAAATGTCTCCAAACGAACACAAACAATATGTGTAAGCATCTCCAGTGCAAGTGTCCAGATATAAAACGCTTCCTGAATACAGCCGAGCGATCCGACCAGACATCTGTGGCAGAGCAGCTGTTAATGAACAGACCTACCGGCCTCTAACCGATGCAGTGGGAGTCCTCATCGCTAAACATCTGCAGTGGGACTTCCACACTTACAATGTTAGACCCGTGTTATGCAGTGTCCCGTGGTACACCTTTTATAGTGGCGATGTTATCCCTAGCCTCTACGACAAAACATTAAAAAAAAATCAATTTTAATTTTCTAAGTAACAAAATAATAAAAATATTATGATGAAAGCTGAGTATTTTAAAAGTATTAATAAGGAAGGCTTGGATCCACTTGAACATGAAGTGTTTTTATTTACAGTTACATGTGGAAATTTCTTCTTTTTTTCTTTTTTTTTTTTAAATTACTCATTTTACTCTTTTTCTCCCAAATGAAACCCTGACATAAAAGATTGTTTTTAGAAACAGCTGTGTGAAGGTGAACTAAGGTTTTCTGACCCTCCTCCACAGGAACCCCTCCCTGAAGCAGCAGCTCTTCTCCTACGCCATCCTGGGCTTCGCTCTGTCCGAGGCCATGGGTCTCTTCTGTCTCATGGTGGCATTCCTCATCCTGTTTGCCATGTAAACCTGGAAACACCCCCACACCTCCCCTCCTCCCTTCCTGCCTTGTCCCGTCTCCTCCCTCTAAACTCTAGAGAAAGTGGTGGTGTTTCCAGAACAGGAACTCTGAACAAGGTGGAAGGCCATTCCAGTCTACAGATGAATATTAATGGATCTATTTACATCAGAGGTTGACAAACCTCCACTTCTGAATTTTTATGTTCCTACACCTCTGTTTTCTCAAGTTTTATGTGAAACCTCACTTTGTTTGAAACCAGTCCAGAATAAAGCTTTGGGACGACTGAAAATGCTCCGTTTCTTCTTCATATTCAGGTTCACGCCGCAGATACATGGTCAAATATTTGGCTTTTCTATTAACCCCTTTATTTATAATTTCTGTATTTATTTTTTTTCAGTCTTTTTTTTTTTTTTTTTTTCCTTTTACTGTATTTTGTTTTTATATAATTGTTCAGGTGTTGAGGGGTTAAATATCCCAACCAACCACGGTGGGGGTTTCTAATAATCCTGATTTGTTAAAATTAATAAAACTAAAATGTCAAAACATCATTCAGGCTACCACCACATATCACTGGTTCCCAACTTCACCTGGACCTGTAGTCCAACTTTGTGTTTACATGGTAAGGAAAAGGAAAAACTGGAGTCCTTCTCTGATACACTCATTAAACATGGAAGGTAGTGTTTCTCCCTTTTTTTTTATGCCCATAGCAGCCAAAGATTCTGCAGGTCTTCCTGCAGCGTGGGATGGAGTGTTGTCTTTGGTCAGGTCATGTAGAGACCACATTGAGGATCAGATTTCTACGGTGTACTAACTTTTTAATTGGCAGGTTTTACATTTAACGGGGAGATTCTATTTACTCTGGTAAACAGGGGAAGTGTTCAGGGGTTTGACTCTGAAGCTCCGGGTGAACTTAGTCTGAGGGTAACGTTTCAGAACAGCTGCTGTGAGTTGCTTCAATCAACACCCAGAGTTGGGAACCACAAAAAAAAAGCCATCATTATTGCAGCCCTGATACCTGGATTCACCATGGCAACCACTGTCACAGAGCTAGTTATTTTACCCGATTTAGAGCGAGAAGTTCTGGAAGCGTATGGGCAATACGAAGATGAGAAGGGAACGCTGCTGCTAAATAAGAAACATCATGGATAAAAACTTCTGCCTGAGTCAATGTGGAAGTTGGATTAAACATTGAATATTTAACTTCATGAAAACTGGAGCATGTGGGTTAAAATACTAGCAGAGAGAGAATCTTAGTTTTATAGGTTACATCTTTTAGAAAGGTAATGGACCGACTATGTACAGTGAGATATTTCACACTCAATATTCAGTTGCGTGCTCTATATATATATATATATATATATTTACTGTATAGCGCCCCACTGAGTCGAATCATGAGGAAAGTCCTCACGTTTGAAATCCCAATTTTAATGTGTGATGGATAGAGAGCAGCAGACAGA
>JBBBVU010000022.1:686334-697602 GCA_037177055.1 Atherinosoma microstoma | reverse complement strand
CCATCCATCCATCCATCCATCCATCCATCCATCCATCCATCCATCCATCCATCCATCCATCCATCCATCCATCCAGGTTTAGTAACCGTGCTGCTCTGGTCTGTTGCTTCCATTACTGGTGAAAGCTCTGGCAGAAACAGCCGTTAAACCTTCCTCCTGGGCTGGGCTAGCTTCCAGGCTAACTGTCTTCCCTTTAGACAGCAGTGGTGATTCTGCTGTAACCGTTTACCACTAATCAGACTCTCACAGCTAACTTGTTCTGCTCTGACCTCACTCAGAGATGAACAAACACTCATAGCGGACTCTCTCTCTCTCTTTGTCACTCACTCTTAAAGGGGTCACGAAAGGACTAATTTTGGGGGAGTGAACATTTATATATATGCCCCCCCCCCTGCTTGCTTCACAATTACATCGCCTTGCATCTTCTGGGTTGGAGCAAACCAGCAGCAGTCTGTACAATCAAAATGACGTCTGGAGCCCGGCAGTTGACTTCAGCAAGTTTATTGACATTGATGAAGTATGTTAACTGGAATACGCATGTGCAGTCTCCACAAATAGATTGTTAGGCTGTGTAGTCTGATACTGAACTCCCTTTTTGTACTTCAAAGTACAAAAACATTTAATCAAATTACTGCATTCTCCACTCACAGCTCCTCCAAACTGAAAATAGGAGCACCACATCAAACCATTAACACAATTTATTTAAGTTTGACTGCATCATTGATGAATTATTTATTCCTGACCCCAGAGAAATGACTAAACTGTTTTATCTATAAGTAAAAACTTGTATTTTAGCAGAAAAACAAGAGATCTTTTTAAAACACAAAGTACAGGTAAAGTAAGATAATAAGATGTTAGACTTATTTTCTGCATCAAGCTCCTCGGCCCTGCCTCCTTTAGGAAGATCAGACTATAATCCGGTTCTTCTCTCCTTCACCAACCAGACCATCGTTCAGCAGCAACCAGTCCTCACACAGACTATCAAAACCTGGTCTAATGAAGCTGAAGATGCTCTGAGAGACTGGAATGCATGTGAACCACATGGAGACGGCATGAATGTGACAGAGTGTGGGACAGATTATATCAACTTTTGTGTGGACAACATCGTCCCAACAAGAACAGTGAGGTGCTTCCCCAATAACAAACCCTGGATCACCAGAGAGTTGTTAAGTCTGATGTAGGAGAGAAAGGTACCAGAGATCGTTCCTGCCGCAGACATCATCCTCAGGAACAGGTCATTATCTTATTCTAATTCATTTTAATTGTTTTCATTTTTTACAAAACAACAAACTCTACAACAACATTGTAATTTAATAACTATTTTCATTAATTCATTTTATTCGTAAATGATAGATAAATAATAAGACAATAAATACATAAAAATGAGAGAATAAAAAGCAAATAAACAAATGTGATAAATAAGTTGAATAAAAAGAAATGAACAGAGGCCAGAGGTGTTTTGCCACAACTTTCCCACACCAGGAGTCAAGGGGTTGAAAAGGGAAAATACTGGGGAAATCACCCATGCATAAAAAATAAATGAATCCCCTATTCCACAGTTCCTCAAACTGGTATAATGGTGCATCATATTTTTACTGGGATGATTGGAACTTCCAGTTCCTCATTATGTTAGAAGTTATTTCATAGATACTGATGATTTGGGCCCATTTGGACTGTGAGGATTGTTAGAGCGTCACATACATGCCTGGCCCCCAAGGGGGTTCCCCAAAGATCATAGGGGGGTCCCCAAGACCGTTTACAGTATGTGTGATTGTTGAAAGGAAGTCCATGTCCACACAGGTGTATCAGCCTCATTCTTTTTCTTTTTTATCCTTTGCCCATTTTGTCCACATGAAGCCATTGTTTTGGAGCCCGGAAACTTTTGAAACCAGGTCTCAATAGGGGGGGGGGGGTCATCTAAATCAGCCATATAACAATATTTTAAAACATATATAGTTAGAAAATAAAAAGCTGCATAGTAGACCTTCACACCCTCTTCTGGTCCATGTACTGGTCAGTGAGCTGGAGGAGCTAGAGTGGTGGAGTAGCTCCTGTCAACCCAGTTAACCTTGATTTTTCTGACATTTCATTAATGAAACATGAAACACGGTGCAGATGATTCACCCCTTGTTAAAAAAAATAGAATAAAATAAAAAATAAGGCTGTGTGTTGATTATTAGTTTTACTGTAAAGACCAGGACTCAGCCAGAATGCATCATTAGTGTTAAGCAGCTGATGAGAGGATAAAAGCCAGCATGGTTTCAGGGCTTGGGGGGGGGGGGGGGTCCACGACCGCGTAGTGGGCTCTTTTTCAGGTCCATGGAGGGGGGGTCTTCAAGGAAAATAAGTTCGGCACCACTGGTTTCATTCAGTGGTCAGCCTTATTTGCAGCAGTAATGATCTAGCTTCATGTCTATGGTGTCTGTTTTCTCTGCTTTTTGGCTCCATCTTACTGCGGTTCAGTCCAGAAATGCAGAGGTACACTGGAACAGAGGCTCCAGTAAATATAGACCTTAACATCATAAATAATATTATCTCTATCAGTCAGGTTTAATGTATTATTTCATTTATTTAGCAGCCAAACTTACTGATTCATAAAATACGCATCCCGTTCTCCCTGCCTTCCTCCCTGACTCTCTTTCTCTCTCTGTCGCTCTCTCTGACTCTGATCAGACTCCTCCTTCCTCTGCTCCTCTCTCCTCCGCTCTTTCTGCCCAGCAGCTGCTGCAGACTCACAGCTGAGACGAGGACCAGCGGTGGATGGGACGGAGACGCAGCCGCAGCAGTAGCAGGGCGCACCGACCGAAGCATGCCCCAGCGCAGTCATGACTTGCTCGGCGTCAGATAGCGAGAAGATCGTCATCAACTGCGGAGGGATCCGACACGAGACCTACAGGAGCACCTTGAAGACGCTGCCAGGCACGCGCTTGTCCTGGCTGACCGAGCCCGACGCGTTCAGCAACTTTGACTACGACCCCAAGTCCGACGAGTTCTTCTTCGACCGCCACCCGGCCACGTTCGCCTTCATCCTCAACTACTACCGCACCGGCAAGCTCCACTGTCCCAACGATGTCTGCGGGCCGCTCTTCGAGGAGGAGCTCGCCTTCTGGGGCATCGATGAGACGGACGTGGAGGCGTGCTGTTGGATGAACTACAGGCAGCACCGCGACGCAGAAGAAGCTCTGGACAGCTTCGAGACCCCCGAGCCAGACGCTCCGGAGGATGACCCGGCGCTTACCGGCGGAGCGGATGGCGACCTGAGACGGCTGTGCATGCAGGAGGACGGCCGCAGGGCCACCAAGTGGGAAGTGTGGCAGCCCTGGATGTGGGCACTGTTTGAAGACCCCTACTCCTCCAAATATGCCCGGGTGAGTGGCCAAACACATGTCTGGTCTTCTCTACATGACTAACCTGCAGTGCGTCTTTCTCTTCTTCTTCTCCTGGAGACGCAAACTGCTGCGCTTTGTTATGCGTAAATCTCTCCCTCAAACTTCTGGAGGGATGGAGACGTGTTGGTGCGCATAAGCCTGTTTTTCTTTCTCTATCCATTGTCTTCACTGATGTAGCCATACAAAAAGAATTATCTAACAAAAATATACATATTTTCAGATTTTAACTTCATTTGGAAGAAATATGCTGCTCATATGCTTATTTCAATCATTTTTTGTTAAAAATCGAAATAACAGTAAAACAGCATAAATTTGTGATTTACTAGCTGAGCTCAGGATACTGACAGAAAACAGATAACCTGGAAATAAAATCCACCAAACCATCACTTAATAATTACAACTTAATGGTTAAATAATGATAATAAAGACTTACGCATTTTGGAGTTTGACAGAATTTACTTTTGGAAAAAGGAAAACTGTCAAAAATGACGAAAATATAAAAATGGTGGATAAAGTAATTCAACCTGAGCCAAGTAGCTGGTCACCATTGAGACGACCATTCTGGTGATTCAGTTTTCAGCAAGTAGCTCACTGCCCGTCACTTTTTGATGCACAAGGAACTGCTCCAAAGCTCCATGTTGTGTGCTCTCCTTCTCCAGTGGCAGTGATGGAAAGTTCATGCTAGATGTTCTCCAACTACCAAACAGCCTCACGCACCAGATTTAACATGATTGTGCAACTCTGGACTCATTCATGTTGTTTCGACTCGTTCTGTAATCGTGTGGTTTTTGACTAAAAGACGAGACGAGATTCTGGGAAGACTTAGCAGCTGGCCTGTCTCAATTGGCATGGATGCCATAAGTAAATATATACATAAAAAAAGTTCAAGTTCTTGTTGATGTCACGAAGACATCAAATATCAAGTAAAACAGAAGTTGCAACTATAAATCTGTTTGTGAATACGCAATGTACTTCTTGTATGACTTTTTCTAGTACTATTAGGCCTGTCACGATAACAAATTTTGCTGTGCGATTTATTGTCTCAGAATTTATTGCGATAAACAATAATATTGCACTAAGTGATAAAATTGTCATTTTGAGACCATTTTCAAATAATACAATGATAACGACATAGTAATGCCGGTACACCCTTTCAAAGATCAACTTTCATTTGTAAAAAACATTTTCACTGGAACTGGAAGAAATTTTAGATAACTAAACAAAAACAATAAATAGAAGAGACTCTCAGTCTCATTTATAATGAAAAAAAAAAAACTCTACCAAAAACAATAAATATGATAGATAAGGAAGTGTCTGTAAACAAAATTGCCCTTTAAAAAATATTAAACATGGGGCTCAGATTGGGAAAACCTGCATAACTGCCAGTTAGTACCTTTGTAAATAAAAAAGTAGCAACAAAAATATACCATGCTACACTCTGTGGTATCGTATGAGACCATGGGGCTATCAAGTATGACCCGAGAGTTCACTTTGCAAGAAACGTGAAGGTTCAGAGAGAAAATTAAGTTATTGCGGCCGGTAAACTTATTGTGCTTAATTTTTCTTACCTTGCGATTAATTGACTTACTGCTAATTGCGACAGGCCTAAGTACTATTCCTGCAATCTCGTTTTCTCAGTGCTGACATCTTCTGTTTAGGATGAAAACTGTTCAGTTCAGTCACTGGTCTAACAAGGTTGTGACATTTCACAATTTGCTTGTGCAGTGACCAATGAACATAGCTGCAGCTTAATGGACCCATTGCACCAGTAGTGATGGGAAACCATTGCTTATTGCTGGATCATCAACAGCGAACATAGGGGAGGAGGAGGATAGACTCCCAGACACGGGACTCAGATGAAGTAATTGACTCCTTCTCCTTCATCTGAGAAAGGTCATAGCAGTCATGGCATGATTGATATGGTCATTTGGTACATGTACTATGTTTCTCCTGTACTACTACTGGATAGAACTACGATAGAACTACTGTTTTTACTGACTAGTGGACAGACACCGAAGAAGAATCAAAGTACGAGCTAGACTTTCAGCATAGCTGAGATTAACTTTGATGATACAGTTAAAAACCTGGTTGATACAGCAGGTTTAAGATGTTTTCTTTTCTTCAGGATTTTTCACTTTCCTCTCATCAGTTACATTTCTGTTACATATCATTACTGAAAAAATTACCAAATCATTTCTGTGATCTATTTATATATGTTTTTTAGATAAATCGACAATAATTTGAGAACAGCACATATCTGAGAAAATCATAGCAGACATTCTGCAAATGAGCCAGTCACTCGTACTGCAACATACCCCAATGTACAACAACACACAACAATGTACCACTACATACTAGAACATACCACAACGTACAACGACTTACTACTACGTACCAGAATGTACCAGAACATGCAACAGCTTACAACAACATATCACTACATACCACAACATATAACAACTTACCCCAATGTACCACTACATACCACAACATATAACAACTTACCCCAATGTACCACTACATACCACAACTTACCCCAATGTACCCAACGTACTACATACCAGAACATAGTGGTACATTCTGGTATGTAGTGGTGTATAGTGATCAAAGTGCCACTACATACCATAACGTACCACAATGTGTAACACAATGTACCATAACGTACAACAATGCAACACAACGTACCGTATGTACCCAGTATACCACAACATACAGCAATGTACTCCAACTTACCAAAATGTACCACAATGTACAACAACAACATTGCACAACGTACCACAACATACAACGTACTTCAATGTACTTCAATGTACCCAATGTATGACGAACTGCAATGTACCCCTATGTACCCAAACGTACAATAACTACCACAAACTATAACAACATACCTCTTCAGCGGGTGGTGAGTTATTGTGTCTTGAAGCAAACGAGAGGAAGCGACTCCTGTCAGGAGAAACAGATGAGTCAGGAGTCAGGTTTTAGGTTCATTGGCACATCATACAGCAAATCACTACATTTCCCATCAAAATTATTCCATGACATATCATCCACCCGTCAGCTGCATGGTGTAATTTACCAGGTGGGGAATGAACAAAGTGCAGCTGACTGAGGAGAGAATATAAAGGAAAAACAGAAATGTGGTGGTTGGACTGTGGAAAGAACAAGGTTGGTTACTGGTTAGTAACTGGTTAGTAAGTTACTTGGTTCCATACAGGAAAAGACAATATTGGGAGAAGGCTGTTTTTGTATTTAATTTATTTGTTTTTTATCATTTTCAATGAAAATTTTTTGATAAAATCAATTTAAAGAATCACGTCTGATTTAATGCATTTTTTTTTTTAAATCCATCATCTAGATTATTTTCCTAAAAAAATATTTTGACTGGTGGGGATTCTCATAGGCTGGTATCTAAGGATGTGAATCTCACGATTCAATACGATTCCGATTCTTGGGGAGACGATTAGATTGTGTATTGATTTTTGATTCAAACCGATCTTGATTCACAAAAAATACTCTTTTAGTAACAAAGCGTGCCGATTCCAGGATTAACTGCATTCCTCTATAAGATAAGAGGAAGTTTTCAAGGACAATCATTGAAAATACACAGACGCAATCTTTTGATGAAGAGGTGACATTTATTTTTGTTTAACTTGCAAACTTTAAAATTTCTTAGTCAATTAACAATAGCTTTGAAAGTAGTCTGTCAAACACTTTTCAAGTCTTAAAATATAAATTCTTGGAATTTTTTGATCACTTCAGAATCTTCATTAATAAGAATCTCGATTCTGATGTAAATCAATTTTTTTCTGCACCCTCACTGGTAACCATCTACCAACATTGCCTGCTGATCAAAAAACTTGTTGGATATGAACATTTCCAGTTCAATGGGCCACAATTTTTTATAGAAGGCAACATTTTTAACAACTGTTTCACAAAAGCTTTGAGCTTATACTATTAAAGCTACAGGATTATAGTCCTTCCACTGTGTCCAGGGCATCCTGACCAGTAAATTGAGAGCTTAGCCTTTTAGCTCAGTTCCTCCTTCACCATGACAGACCGTTGCAGGTTCTGCATTACTGCTGATGCCGCGCTGATCCACCTGTCAATCTCCCGCTCCATCCTTCCCTCACTTGTTAGCAAGACCCCAAGATAATTGAACTCCTCCACTTGGGGGAGGACCTCATTCCCAACCTGGAGAGGACAGTCCACCCTGGCTGAGGACCATGATCTCAGATTTGGAGGTGCTGATGCTCATCCCAGCCACTTCACACTTGGCTGCAAATTGCTCCAGTGAGAGCTAGAGATAACATCCTGATGAAGCTAACAGAACCATCTGCAAAAAGCAGAGATACAATCCTAAGGGCCACCAAACTGGATCCCCTCAGCACCTCGGCTGCGCTCAGAAATTCTGTCCATAAAAGTTTTGAACAGATTTGGTTATAAAGGGCAGCCTTAGTGGAGTCCAGCCCTCACCGGAATGGAATCTGACTCACTGATGGCAATCAGGTGGCAACCAGGTAGTGATAAGTTGACAGCTCTGCCCTTCTCTTCACCTGAGGGTTCTAAACATGTGGTCCAAAGTCCAACGACACAACTACGAAGTTGATCATCAGACTGCATTCTAGAGCAGTAACTCTCAACCTGTTTTCCTTGAGGACCCCCTTCATGCAAATACTAAAAAGCTGTGGACCCCCTGTTCCACCCTGTGCTGAAACCATGCTGGTTTTATGCTTTCAAAAGTGAAATTCTTACCATAAATACTGTATTCTGGCGGATTCCTGTCCTTAGATAACACCAAAGTTAAATGAACAACATATAGCCTTACCTTTTTTTTTTCTTAAAATAAGGACAATGTGTGGACATTAATCACGATGACTCTGAATGTTCAAGGCCTCAGGGACCCCCAGTGCTCTTCGTCAGACCCCCTCGGGGATCCTGGACCCCATGTTGGGAACCACTGGTCTAGAGTGTCCTGGTGCCAGGCGCACATGTGGACATGTGCTACAGGGTTATATCATTAAATCTGTCAGAGGAGTTTGTAAAAATGTCAAACTTGGGAAAAAAAGTCACATTTCTGCTAAAATCCCACTTAATTTAAAACTTCCCGTTTTATCCTGTCTACCGCTCCTGGAGGTTTTTTTTTGTAGGTTTTGTATGTGGCATGTGTACAATAATTCATCCATGTTGGTGAAAGTAGCAGGGCTAAGTTACTGAAATACTGTAGGTATGATGGGGACTCTCATCAAACATGTTCAATTTGGCGCAGATTTGATGTTGTGTTTGTCCAGAGGGGTTTTCCATGAAGCAGGATTAAAGGGAAAGTCTCGCTTATTTTGATAAGTCTGGCTCATCAAAGAGAGAATTCCCAGCTGAGTTACCATGGTAACTAGTGCTGGAGAACCAATCTGCTCCAGACCATGCTAATTGTCCAACTGAGTTACCATGGTAACTAGTGCAGGAGAACCGATCTGCTCCAGACCATGCTAACTGTCCTGCTGAGTTACCATGGTAACTAGTGCTGGAGAACAGACAGACAGACAGATGGACAGACAGACAAATGTACACCGCCGAAAAACATAACCTCCGCGCCTTGGTAGAGGTAATAATAAAAACCTTAATATTGCAAAAGTCAAACATTATATAGCAAAGAGTGAAAACATATTTTACCAATAACATAAAAATGTTAGAATGCTTTATTTAATTCCATTTCATGAAAGGAAGTTCGTTTAGCTCAGTGGTTGCTCGGTCAGTAGGATTCACCTACACCTAACTCAGTAAGGTAAAAATGTATTGTTGTAAAACTAATTCTGTTATTAGATGGATAAAATTGTCATTTGGTCACTTTTAAAGTCTATCCATCAGTAAAATGGAAAAGTTATTTATGTAGCCTAGAATATTTTATATACACTTTAAATAATGGGTCAATAATAAATACTTCTAATAATCCCAACTGAGAAATTCTTTCTTTGCATTGAACTCATATTAACTGCTGCTTCGTTCTCTTTGTTGCCAGCCCAGTGACTTGAACCTCGATTCTCCACATGTTAAGCCACCTCTCTGATCACTACGCCACCCATCAATCCCACAGGGTGAAATACCCGAACATGGATCACTTAAGCTTGTTCAGTCCTCCACGAGAAGCGAGAACTTTATTCTTGTTCTCGAGGCCGCAAGAAAAAGAAAAAAGTTTGTTTTGGTTGGGTCATTTCATCCTCCACGAGAAGCTTTGTCCGAGACGGGGCGGGGTGGGGGGTCGTCTGTGTCTTTATGTGCGATGAGCCGGTTGACCCGGTTGTTTCATATTTCACGTGAAACTTCATTCATGCAGGATCGTGCACACGGCAGTATCCGTGTCTTTATTTACCGTGTGTTGGATAAATTTTTGTATTTTCTCACCACCTCGATCAGCTGTTGATTAAAGCTGTTCCTTCATCCTCTACGTTCTGCTTCATGCTTTCCCACGTTATCTATGCCCACCTCTAATGTCCTACCAATCACACAATACTTTCTGGAGCCCCACAAGAGGAAAGTTCTGGCATCCCGATGCGTTGAGAACTGTCCTCAAACACGTCCGGCGAGAACAAAATGATGTAATTTTGTTCTCGTGGCCTCGAGAACAAGAACAAAGTTGTCGCTGCTCGTGGAGGATGTAGGAGCCTTTACACTCATAATGCATGTGGTCTGTGAGTCTCTCTTTCTTGAGCAACTTTCCCCCCTGTTTCAAAACAAAGCATCAACATTCACCATTTAAAAAATATATAAAAAATTGCTAAAAATGCACCATGTGAATAAAACTATATCACATTTTTTTCAGGATTGATTGTGTAGAAGGGGTCCCTCAAGTAGTTCCTGTTCTAAATGGGTTGTTGCAGGATGTATAAATAAATGTGTGAAGTTTGGTGCCAGTTTTAATATTTATGTTTAATTCATAGACTTTTGGCATTATGATTGAAATGAACCATGTTGCCATGGAAACTCCCTTCAATGAAAACTCAAAGGTTTTGATGTGAGGCATTTTAATCTGTTATCTGACCATACTGGTTTAAAGATGGTGTGGTGGACAAGGTCATAAGAACGAGTCAACACTTCCTGTTAACCATGTGGCAGAATATTGACTTGTTGACATGTTTAGGATGTTGTCAAGTTATTAGGAGCAGACTGCCGGCAACAACTTCCTCTTTCATATTGGAGCATCAGTTTGAGTGGCCAACATGGACATGATCAGCTGATGCAGTCTGGAGAATGATATGATTTTCTGTTGGGCCCACTGGGCTATTGAGTGTTTTTCCCACTCTGGGTGCTGCAACAGATTAAAGGAAAAAAAATGGTAGAATCTTTTTAGCTTCTGCTTTTCGTCTTTATTTTAATTTGAAGAAATCTGCTAGCAGTCAGGCTGCAGTACAATCACTGTTTTATGGGTGGCGGATGCTATAGTATTAGAATATCTAACATAATCAGGTAACTGGAACAGTACAGTTAATTTACAAGAGGTTGACCTGTTTCTATTTTTTGACAAGCAGTTTTGAGCATAGTCTGCAGCTGACAGGTCCGATACTGATGGTGCTCAAACTTAACATGACAAAACTCAGTACAACAATTGGCCAGCATTTCATTTTGGTTGGATTAAACCTCACGTACACAAAATAAAAATAAATGTTGGTAATGTAGCTGAGACGTAGACGTTGTTGAAGTCTCCAGAGATCGCAATGAATGCGTTTGGATGCTCTGTTTGTAGCCTAGCAACAGCGGAGCCGATGACGTCACAGGCTATGTCTGCCGCGGTACCAGGTATGATATAAACAGCAATCAGAATAACACAGGTAAACTCTCTGGGTAGATAATATGGACGAAAACTCACAGCTAACAGTTCAATGTCCCT
>JBBBVU010000022.1:649912-669764 GCA_037177055.1 Atherinosoma microstoma | reverse complement strand
TCGTGACTTAGAACATTGTAAGAGACTATTCCAAGGACTTATAAAAGTGATTTTTGCATAATATGTCCCCTTTAAGTCTTTTCTTAAGTTTTCTAAACACTGTGATAATTTGAATAAAAGAAGCAGCTTTTTCTGCACAGCATCTCAGTTAGGTTAAGGTCTGGACTTTGGACCATTCTGTTGGACAGCAGAAAGCTGTAGCTGGCTTTACACATTACTCAGAATTCTTCCTTACGTGGAGGTGTTCATGGTTAAAACAATAGCTGTGCGGTGTGTGGGCTACAGCTATCATGAAGCCATTTTCTCCAGCCTGGAACTTGAAGCTCCAATCTAAGCCCTGATCTATTTCGCTAAAACCTGCCCACAATATACTGTTAAACTTTAAACATGACCAAACCTGATGCTGAACAGTCCTACAATGGGACTGTCAACAAGCAGCAGTAAAACAACTGGGTGATTGCAAAAGGTGTGTGCATCTAGCACCAATCAGAGCAGAAATCAAACATGTTTCCCCATCACAACAAACAAAAGGTGTGCAGCTATCTAACAGCCATACCTAACACAACAAACTGAACTGTTCTCATTCAAATACACTGCCCATCCCCCCAAAAAAGGCACCACCTGGATTTAACTAAGCAAACATCGGATGATTACTTCATAGATGATTAAGTTTCAGTCTTGGAAAAGATGTTGATCTGTTTCAGAAAGGTCAAATTGATAGGTGGAGATGCAGAAACTACTGAAACTTGGTTAAGAACTGTCCAACGCATCATTAAAAACTGGAAGGATAGTGGGGAACCATATTATTCCAGGAAAAAATGTGGTCAGAAAAACATCTTGAAAGATGTTGATTGATGATCACTTAAAAGTTTGGTCAAATCAGATCGAAGTAAAACAACAGTAGAGCTCGGGAGTATATTTAATAGTGAAAGTAAGAACAATTCCACATTAAAAATGTGAAGGGAACTCAAGGGATTGGGAATGAACAGCTTTGGAGCCATAAGAAAACCACTAGAGGACAATCAGAAAAAACAAATTCAGTTTGCAATGGAGGATAAAGATTGGACTCTGGAGCAGTGGAAGAAGGTCATGTGGTCTGATGTTTCCAGACTTACCCTGTTCCAGAGGTGGCAAAAGTACTCACATTCAGTATTTAAGTAAAAGTACAGTTACTTTTGTTTGTAAAAAATACTTTTGTGAAAGTGGAAGTTTTGATTCAAATTCTTTACTTAAGTAAAAGTAAAAAAGTACAAAATAAAAATACATTTTTGCCATCAATGAAAAAATACTCATTCAATACTCATGAAAACGTAAACACACAAAATAAAATAGTTTTCCAGTATTATCAAACTTTAGTGTTGGTACAGAGAAAAAACTGTCCAGAGTTTAGAGTCCTGGCGTCATTTTTTAGACTCAAGTTGTTTCTTTGAACTGAAATAGAATTGAAAGCAGTCTTGATAACCTGGCTTCACTCCAACAGGCAAATGCGTTTTCCATTTTAATGAGTATAAAAACTTAAAGTGTAGTAGACTCTTTTCCTTTGTCTGAAATAGACTAATACTACCAGAATCGTTTATTCAGCTTCAGCAGAAGCTGGTTCTCAAAGTTCTTTGAATCAAGGCGCGTCCTTTTGGATTGGAAAATAAGTTCTGCTGTGCTGAAAAGCCTCTCGCAGGCGGTGTGTTGAGCCTGAGTGACAAAATGCACCCAAGCTCAACACTGGTGTCAGCTGAGCCGCTGAGGTCGGACTCCAGCCACTTGGAGTTTTCTTGTGCACT
This sequence comes from Atherinosoma microstoma, assembly GCA_037177055.1. Taxonomy (NCBI): domain Eukaryota; kingdom Metazoa; phylum Chordata; class Actinopteri; order Atheriniformes; family Atherinidae; genus Atherinosoma; species Atherinosoma microstoma. The sequence continues at coordinate 667,986 of JBBBVU010000022.1, read as the reverse complement.
GTCCTGCTTGGTGGTGGAAAAGTTCTCCTCCTCTGAGAGATGGCTTTTGATAAAGTCAAGGAAATATAAAACATGACCTTTTTAATACTGACATTAAACAATGGACCATGGAATTAGAAAATATGAATTGATAATTTCACAATGAGTGTACAAATCATATATACCATGAATTCCTGCTGCTCCCCATTAACAAGTTATCATGTCAGCTCACATTTACTATGGCCTTGTCCACACGTAGCAGGGTATCTCACAAAACAAACATATGTTTCTACAATGTGGCCTGTCATCCACACAAACGCAGATTTACGGCATCAAAAACAAATGTTATAAAACACTCAGACCAAAGTGAAGATTTGCGTATTCTCCATTGATGTATCTACATGTAACATAACCGGGATTCGAAACGTCAACATCCTGCGACAAAAAACACTCTGTTTACATGCAGAAACAGCATGGATGCCTTTGTTGGCATGTCGATTATCCGGCGCTTTTTACTTGCTTATTTGTTTTTGTGGATATCGTTCTTTTACTGATAAGGCGCCGGAAATACTTTTATTGTGAAGCCCTGCAGGTCATGTTACTTCCCTCCAAACTGCCGCACAGCTGGAGCGAGAGAGATTTTTCCGCAACAGCTTGTTTGGTCCAGGAACGGAGAACAGCTGATACCAGGGACTGTACATGATTTGTTTTATGCACAACCATGTCCGAATAAAATAAAGCCCCTAAATGGCTAAATAAGGGACTATAGAGATGTAGCAGTCGTTCAGTGGTAAGTTTAAAAGAATATTGTGTAAGTTCTTTTTTCATTGAAAAAGGAAACTGAGACCAGACATTGTCACATTAAATATAAGGAAGAATAAAGAAAATAATGCAAAGAAGGAGGGTCGGGGTGTACACACGCATAATGCGTTAACGAGGGGGAAGGGTTGCGGGTTAGATATGAACGGTTTGGATCTAGATTTCACTGTAAGATAAACGTGGGTACCGAGTCGGGTTTGGTAATTATCATAATGGGTTTGGGCGGGTGTGAGTTTGTAAAGTTGGTCCCCTGCAGGATTCTGCTACACATGGAAAATTGTGATTGGATAGGATTTGAGGAACAAGTCCAATCTAAAGGTTTTGCATGCTTATGACTGAGCCCAACAACGCACGTGTGCGGTTAAGTGTAGACAGACTTTTTTTCAAAAACGAGACATGTGGACTCACGTTTTTTTCTAGACGTAGGGAGGAGGATATTCGTTTTTTTAAAAACCTGCCTAGTTGTGGACATGGCCTAAGATCATCAGCTATTTGCAGATATTTCTATCAGATATTGTTCGCTTAGTGCCTCTTCTCATAGACGTATGAAGTTTTCTTTTAAGCAGACATATTAATAGATGAAAACATTGACATGAAACAAGATTACATTCAAAAGTTTGTAAAAAACTTATAAAAAGTAAAGTGTGACTCAAATCCAACTAATGAGTAATAACTGATCTACAAAGTCATTCATTTTTATACCCACAAATTCATAATGTATGGACTGTGAAATAATCATATAAAGGATCGTTTTGATTTCAAATGTTCCTACATTATCTTTCATGAATTTAAAAGACTAGGCCAGTGTTTTAACACTTAAAAAGTTAAAGGGTGTTTTCATCATGTCCAGCATGTCTGAAATTTGGGGACAAGAATGGCACCAGCCATCAACTCTGGATCAACTAGCATCTGCCGGTTATCAAGTCCTGCTTGATGAGCATTCACTAAATGTTAGCCTTTCACAATAGTGACTGAAGCTAATAAATTAACTCTTTTATTTAAATTAACAAACTAATGACATCAACAGAACAGATACCTCACCTACATACTGTATGTCAGATCACTGCCAGAAACTTGTGTTTTTAAGTTGGCACAGGACACAACGCATTCGCCATGAATCATTCTTGGAGCCGACATCGTTGAACAGTTCTCTTAAATAAGGCCATAGGTGGAGAATGTCTTGCTTCACTGCATCAATTCTGTGGTTGTCAGTGATACTAGCTGGCTCCCTTTCTTCTTCCATGTTATTTCCGTTGCTAGTTCTTCATCTGTTGCTGCTAGAAAGTGCAGATATTTGTTCTCAAATTTAGGGAGTAAAAGTTGTCAGAACAATAAATACTCTAGTAAAGTACCATCCATCCATTTTCTGTACCGCTTAATCCATGCAGGGTCGCGGGTGGGCTGGAGCCTATCCCAGCAAGTATCAGGTGAGCAGTCCATGACAGGGCCAACACAGAGAGGCAGACAACCATCCACACACACACTCAAATTTAGAGTGAACCCCTCCCGAACCAGCAACCCCCTCTGGCTCAAACTCAGCCCGGGACTCGAACCAGTGACCTTCTTGCTGTGAGGCTGCGGTGCTAACCACCACACCACCGTGCAGCCCTCTAGTAAAGTACATATAACTAAAAATATCTACTTAAGTACACTAACAAAGTACTTTTACTTCATTACTTCTGCACTGTTCCAGAGTGATGGGAGCATCACGGTAGGAAGAGAGGAGAATGAAGTGATGCAGCCATCATGCCTAGTGCCTACCGTACAGATTGTGAAAGAGTGGTTCAGGTAGCATGAGACACATGGACTGGCCACCACAGGGTCCAGACCTGAACCCTATGGAGAATCTTTGGGATGTGGTCAGGATTTGTGCAACTGTCTGACTATCCCATTATCACTGAAGGGTGTGACATTGCAGAAGCTTCTAGAAACAATGCCACACAGAATGTTGCTGGAATCAGAGATGAAGGAAGACCAACAAAATACAACCCAAATTCCAGAAATGTTGGGACATTTTTAAAACTTCAACAAAAACTAAAAGACACATGAGCCAATATTTATTCATAAGAGAACATACATAACATAACAGATGTCTAAACTTAGGAACAAAATAAGCTCATGTTAAATGTGATGCTGCTACAGGTCTCAGAAAAGTTCGCACGGGGCAACAAATGGCTGAAAAAGCAAGAAAGTTAAAAAAGATTCAGCTGTGAGAACGTCTAGCAATTAAGTCAATCAATATCAGGTCTGTAACATAATTAGCTATAGAAGGGATGTCCTAGAGAGGCAGAGCCTCCCAAAAGTGAAGACGGACAGAGACTCTCCAATCTGTGAAAGAGTGCGTAAAAAGATTCTGGAATACTTGGTGGTGGTCGTAGAGGCCGTTGGCGCACACTGACTCGCACGTTTCCGTCAGTCTGTCCCAGGGCAGCTGTGGCTATATATGTAGCTTACCATCACCAAGTATGAATGAGGAGTGGATGAATAATGGACTCAATGTAAGCGCTTTGAGTGCCGCTAGCAAATGAAGCGCAATATAAATCTAATCCATTATTTTTATTATAATTACTTCAATAACAACATTCCTCAATGTCACATTGAAAAGCTTTGCAACTCTCATCATCTACAGAGCATAATATCATTAAAAGGTTCAGAGAAACTGGAGATGTCTCTCCATAAGGGACAAGGCCGAAGACCTTTATTGCAGCGTTTCTCCATCCCACTGCCCTGCATGTGGCCCATTTCCACTGGGCGCGTTGCGGCTGCGACACGGCCTCCGCAGCTATTCGCCGCAGTGCGTGTTAGATGTATCCCAAAAGCGCCTGGTCGCGGCTCTCGGCTAAATATATGCGCCAGGTCTATTTTTGACAGAGCACGCTTCCAGAACACATCAACCTCAACAGTTCAGACAGGAAATCAGACACGGTATCAGTGTAAAACAGGGGTTCTCAAACTTATTTTTCAAAGGTCCATATCTACTCACCATTGAAGGCCAGGGTTCCGGAAATTTTCAAAAACACTTTTATTGATTAAAGTTTTTCACTGTATTTTCTTTCATGTATAAACAACATACATAACTATGACAATAATAATAACAAAAATATTGCAAATAAACTAACAACTTAGATATTTAACATAAATTAAATTGACCACATTATGGAAAAAATTCAGAATGACAGATAAGAAAAGGAAAAACAATCAACATAAACATGAGCACCTGACCACTATTTTTTTAAATTTAACTTCTTAACTTCAAGTGACATATAAAGTCAAAAAAAGTCAGAACAGCCCAAAACTTCCTGCTGGAACCATCTCCAGTCCAGAAGGTCTCATCTTTGACAGTGTCATCTTTTCTCATCCCGGTTGACACGTCTATAAAGAACTTTCAGAGCACTGGTTTCATTTAGCTAGCAGAGGAGTTGTTATAAATGCCCGCCCTACTCTGCTTCTGATTGGCTCTAACATTACAACCCCTGTGTACTGATAGGTTACTGGTTCCTGTCATTTATAGTAGCCCTCTGCTCATGACCTCCTTGCTGTTTCACATAAAGAGGGCAGGTTGGCTATCACAGACGGTCTAGACACACCGATTAATAGGCGAGACGGCAAATGTTGGTGAGCATAAAGACTGTCATCACTAGATCACCGTGAATGATATCCCAGGACACTATTTCACACTGTAAACTATTTATTTTCCTATTTATGAAAGATTAATTTTGAAAAAAAGACTTAGGATAATAGCATTTTGTAATTCAAAACATAAGTTGGATTGGGTCTGGACTGACGTGCCTCGTGGTCCGGATCCGGACTTTGAGGACTCCTGGTGTAAAAGCATCTAGTAAATTTCAAAATAAACCCCCGTGCAGATTTCCGATCGCTGAACTATGTAAACAATACATCATTGCAAGTTACAACAAAGTAATTTATGACAACAAGAAACAATTAAACCTGTGGACAAAATAAACCATTTGGCTGGAGTATTTATTCACAGTAGTAGCACAAATCTCATAAAGATGGATCCAAAAGACCAGGAAATGAACCTCAGAGAGGCTTTAATTTGCATGCAACCTTATTATCCATGGTTGTTATTGCCTAAAATGACGACATCATGCATGATCTTGCAATTTTCCTGTGAATTTGTGATCTAATGGATCCAGCAGAGAGGACTGCACTAGCGGTCGCTCCACGTCATGCTTCCGGTGTGAATTGGCTCACTGTGGAGGTCGTAATGAAATCGTGGCGCAGGCGGAAGTGTCACACATGCCCGGTGGAAATGGGCCATTAGACATGTTCTTACTCCAACACACCTGAGTCAGATTATTGAAATTCCTCATCAAATTCTTTGCAAGCCTGTTAACGAGCCATTCATTTCATTCAGGTGTGATAAAGTAGGGTTACCTCTAAAACATGCAGGGCATTGGGTCCTGAGGACCAGGATTGAGAAATACTGCTTTATTGGATGGTCTTGGGGGCCTCAGACAACACTGCATTATTCAGCAGCACAATTGTGTCTGACATTACTAAATGGGCCCAGGAATACTTCCAGAAACCACTATGGGTTAACACAATCCTCTGTACCATCTGCAGATGCAACTAAAGCTCTATCGTGCAGAACGTAAGCCATATTTGAACCTGGTCCAGAAGCAGCGTTGTGTCCAGTGGACCAAGCCTCATCTGAAATTGACTGTTTCAGAGGGGGAAAGTCTTCTATGGTAAGACCAGTCCCAATTTGACCCCATAACCAGGCTGTAGGTAAAAACCTTTAGTGCTCCCATTGATAACATGGAGAATATGACCATCCAAGGAACTATGACATGATGAAGAACCTAGACTTCAGATGGTAATCACTGACATTACGTCCTCCGGGCTAAAGAGGAGGGTGACCTTCCAGCATGTTAGTGTTCAGTTCAAAAGCCAGCATCTCTGATGGTATGGGGGTGCATTTAAGTGCATATGGTATGTGCAGCTTGCATCTTTTAAAAGGAACTATGAATGCTGAAAAGTATTCTGAGATGTATAGCAGGTTAGCAATGGATCATTCAGCCAAGCTACTGCTGTTCCACAAGTGGTTTCTGTTGGATTTCATCCAACAGTTTTCACAGTGCGTGCCAAACAGGTGTACAGTCCATCTAAAGTCAGGATTCACTTCTTACAGTGCAACACCCATTTTTGTTCAACAGTTGTGTTTTGGATAACATGGAGAATATAACTGTCCAAGGAACTATGACATGATAGAACACAAGCTGTGTTTCCATTACCTACCGAATTGTTCAAAACCTAAATATCGTATAAAAATCTGGTAATGGAAACACCTACATTTCGAAAAAACCTCTCAAATTTTGAAATAGACATATTTCGCAAAAGTTGAATGGAAACAGTTTTTCCAAATTTCCACTTCACCGGACCAGTTTGTTTAAAGTAAAGATGATGAACGGAGGAGGAGACGGGAATCTTTTTACAAATAATTGAACTGAAAAATATTACCGCCATCCTTGATAACAAACAACATCGAAATGTTCCAAAACAAAATGTTTTGTATCTCCATCTTCCTCAAAGTGGAGTTTCGCGGGGGGAGATTTTAGGAGAATTACAACTTATGCGCCAAACATGGTTAAATGGAAATACCGGCAAATCGCAATTGTACTTTGTCAAAATTTTAGAAATATCGCTTTTATTTTGCAAAAAACTGTAATGGAAACGTAGCTATTGGCTTCTGAAAAAAGCCTTTGATACATTTACCTTCTTCATCATTTCTGATATTAATAAAACTTTTTATTTTTCCATTTCATTTTTTTTACCCCCACCGCTGCTCTGCATTCCCACCCTTTTTCTCAGACTCTAAGCAGAATGGTGATGCAGCAGCCAATGCAGCTGCCCTCGCCAATGAGGACTGCCCCACTATCGACCAAGTCCTGGGGGACGAGCGCAGCCCGGCCACTGGAGGCCTTGGTTCCACAACCAGTCGTGAACGCTACCCACATGACCGGGCCTGCTTTCTGCTGAGTGCAGGAGAATTCCAGCGCACCACAGACGGGAATGTTCGGAAAGGTAGGTGGAAGGCTGAGGAGGAGTGAGGAGAGGGTGGTCCCTGACTAAAAGCAAAGAGCTGTCACTTTGATTAATATAATGTATTTGTATTGTGTTCAAACATTGACACGCACATATCATATGTTCTAACCATAATGCATTACTAATGATACACAAAGAGCAGGCAGACACTACACAAATTTGAATATTTAAGCTTATTTATAAAATTAAAGTCCCACTCCTGCAGTTTTAAATCCTCTACACCTACACAAGTTTTTCCAGGAAAAAAAGTTCTCAAGGCTTTAAAACTGCTGGAGATATGACTACCTCTCCAAGAATTAATCTTGAACCAGAGATCAGTTTGCCATAAAGCCAAAGGAATACTGCATACAGGCTGTATGCATGTATAATATAGTAGATGTATAATGTATCTACTTCTTATTTTTCCAAAAGTTGAGGTGCAGAACCTTTCTCCAGAAGACAGGCTAAGACAGAGCTGCTAGGTATCTCAGGGATTAGCGGCACAATGAAGCTAGGCCAAGTGAGAAGCTGGATAGAAATTCAGTTGCCGCAGGGGCCGCTGGCTAAGTAGAGTTAGGTCAGCATGGGAGCCGGTCTAGCAAAGTCTCATCTGGACTGTGAACTGATGAGAAGCAAGTTCATTGTTGAGCACCAGACTTGATAGGCTTGGCAACAGATCTAGCTCCTAGGGCTGGTGACTTCTGCGGCATCTCGGGTGTCTGGTAGATCTCAGGTTAGCGTGGCACTCCAGGAATTAGCAGCTTTTCTTACAGCAAGCTTCAGGTTGGGTAACACTGATGTCACCTCTGACCTCACGTTTCTGAGACTTTCAGTGGTGTTCTGCTGATTCAAAGCAAAAATTGTCAGTCACAGTACTGTTAAAGAAATTGAAATTTAGATTTTTAGTGGAGTGGGACTTCACATTTAGCAATACACAAAATTCACAGCCTGTCATATTTCCCTAACCATCATTAAGAATTATAACTCAGTTGCAACTGTCACAAGCAATATGTTGTGGCACGTAGAGAATTAGTCAAAAGTCTGGACACACCTACTCTGCATTAATTTTTAACCAACTAACTATCTCTACTCTGGCCATTTTGGCCTTTAATCAGTGTAGCTGAAGAATTAGCCTAAACATGAGCTTTTCTATAGTCAAAGAATGCACTTTAGTTCAGACAAATTCAGATTCTGCACTGAGGTGGATTATTGGTCAACACTGGCTCCAGAGCAGGTCTGTGACTGTTAAAGTTTTAAACAGTCACATTATTGGTTGGGGAGGATGAGAAAGACTTCAGTTGGCTGCATTCTGCATCTTCACCACCAGATGTCACTCAATCACAAACTGTTTCCAACTGGCAAAATAAAATCTTATTTAAAAAAACATTTCTTTGATTGATAGATAGTTATGTCTCTGCTACTCTTCTTCTCCTTCGTCTTCATTTTCTTCTCATTATTTTCAGTAGAAAAATATAGTACGTTATGATTAACTTGGACTTCGAGAAGAAATGAGTTCAGCCTTTTATCTGCTGCTATATAGTAGTAGTATAATAAACATCAGTTCATAAAGTGACAGTTCACAACATCTCAATCAAGGCACTTAAAAAAACACCCAGCAGTTCCTGTTGAGAAAGCATTTACAAGCACAGGGAAGGACAGGAAGACACCCTTAACAGAAGTACATTCAAGAAAGATGTCCATTGGCTTTATGGCTAGGACTACTGCCAATAAGGCAGCATAGTTAGGCATGGTCCAAGGACAGTTGAGACAGATCTAACTGTGTTATAAAAAAATATATATATTTCATGTTCGTAGGCAGACAAGCTCAGACACTGTGATCAGTTGTATGCAAGACTGATATGTGAAAAAAAAAGTATCCACTCTCTGAGAGTATGAGAAGCTGGTTGGATATTTCAAGGTGTTTTTTTCCTATGACGAGCTTATAATCCTAACCGAAAGTCTTCTAATGGATCATTTCTATGCAGATGGTTTGTAATTGATTTGAAGAAGATTTTCAAGATTCTTCAGACAAAAGGGAAGTTTTATCTGTCTGTAATTAAAACAAAATCCTGTCAAATTTGAATTCAAATAATCTTAAATGGCTGTTGTACATAATGTTGGGCATAAAATGAGCATAAAATGTTGGGTGATGTTACTTACTCTGCTACGCCTCATAGGTCAGTGTAGATGAGGGGAATAGATCAGGTGTGTCATTTCACATGATCAACATGAACATTTACAATCAGTTCAGTTCAGCTTCATTTATATGGCACCAAATCACAACAATGTTATCTCAAGTCACTTTACAGACATAATTAATTCAACCAATTCATTGTAATCCAATTCAAATAAATCCACATTAGTCCAAATCTTCTCTTTGATTCAATCCTACATCATGAGCTGCAGGGGGTGGTGGCTGATAGAAGAAAGGGGAAAAAACTTCCTTTTAACAGGAAGGACAAACATCCAGCAGAACCAGAACTAGGAAGGATGGCCATCTTGGGGAACAATCAGGAATAACAATTGGCTGCTATGTATTCTTCAGTTTGTTCATTTCAGTTTTGAGTTGCAAATACGTAAATATGATTTGTTTAATTGATATATCTCTTAAATAAAGACTCTTTATTTGATAAGTAGTATTACTTATTATTACCTTATAATAAGTAATACTACTAATAACAGGATGCACTGTATGCATACTTGTGATACTTATCTTTGATTAATTATAAATTCCAGGAACAGTAAGCCTCACCACATGCTCAATTACCGTTTCATGCTCATCTTAGGAAATTAGCAAAAGCATACACTGATTAGGACAAATGCCAACTAACCAACAAATGCCAACTAACATATGATTCACCACATTGATGGTAAACACATTGGTGCTACTCACTAAGAAAACAACATGAATCATGTGCACTGAGACGTCTTTTTACGACAAATTTATCAAGAAAACTGGCAGATGAGGAACAGTGTGATCAAGAGGGACTGGTTCTTTATCTGTATGTATGGCTGTTTACTTTAATGATCCCTAGGATGTGTCTAAAATTTTGTTGAGGCCATATGGAACAAAATTGATGGATTGATCATGCACTACATATAGGACATTTGTAGATGGCAGCTGACAAACACATCCCACCTGATCTGATAACGCTCTGCAGGATCTCTTGAAAAGATGATATAAAACACTCAGTTCCAGAGAACCACTGTAATAGTATATAGTCCACATTTATTTAGGGTTAGGGTTTAGCCTTACCTAGCTTTTGTTTGTGCCATTCACCCTTTCATGCACACATTCATACAACGCTTCTTTTCTATACATCCATTTTCTTTTCTTTCATTCTCACGGTTACACACCAATGAGCACTCTGGGGGAAATTAAGGGTTCAGAGTTTTACCCAAGGGCACTTGACCCAATAGTGTGATTAATGCTTCAGCTGCCTTGAAAAGTATTTAATCTGCATTTGTTTTTTGTTATTCTTTCTTTTTTTGGGGGGGGGGGTATTTCAGGGTAGACCCTGGTCACCAGTCCATCACAGGGCCAATAGAAACAAGACAAGCAACCATGAATGCTCACACTCAACCCTAATCATTCTGGATGTAATTATAGGAACCAATGCTGTAAGCATTAAAGCACACATAAAGCACTCAGGCAGAGATTGTTAACATGGAGGAGTTTATTGTACTGCCTTTGTCTTTCCAAACTTGCCTAGACTTCCAGATATGGACAAGTCATCTGTTCATGGCTGTCCAAATGTCTCATTATCAAGTGCAGAGAACATCGACTATGTTAAAGAGAAAGGTAATTGTTCAAAGTCAGTTTATGATGTTTTGAACCATTGTTAGCCTTTGCTCAACTAAGCAATGACTACTAATACAACCTAGGTGTCTATATAATACGTTTGGTAACCAGAATACTTCATCGGAGTACATAAGAGCTATAACTGAAAACTGCTTTCATGATATTAACATTTCTTACCTGTTATGCTATCTCGAGAAGATAAGGAGGACTGGATACCGGGGGAAGAAGAACTGCATGCAACAGACATCAGTGTTTCTTCAATTTCAAGGGACATTGTCTCTGTTAAAAACAAGGAAGAATCTTAGTTTGTTTTCACCTCACAATACATAACATAAGAATTGAGCTTATATGGCCAAAAGGTAGGAAAGGTTTTATTTACAGGAAAACACAAGTTACATTTTACTATCTATTTAAAATACAATACAAAAGACATTTAATCAAAATACGTTTAGTAAAATGGGACTCCCCAGAAGCTAACTGAAGCTTATGAAACAGGGTCCCAGACACTTTACATACAGCTACCTTAGTTAGATCATAACCACCCCAACAAAAAAAAAGAAAGTTGGCTGTTTGGCTATTTTTAGCAACTGTTAGCAGGTTAGCATAGCTTACAGAAGAGATAAGTTTAAAATGATCTACACTCAATCCATAACATATCTCCAGATTATGCTGAATTTCAGAGAACAACCAGGAAACACTGGGTCTCCTCTTCGGACCAACTTTGTTTGTTTTTTCAATCCATGGCTTCTCTGGAAGATGAAGGTTCAGTGTTTCATGCTTTTCTGATGGCTAGGTAACCTACGCTCTCCCATGTTAAAAAGGGCAACATCACAGGAGAATTAAACATGTTTACAGCCTGGTACAAAAAAACATTTTAGGTTTAATAGTTCAAGTTTACCTTCATGACAACTGTGGGGGGAGTGAATTAATTTATAACTTATCCGTTTAGATGTTATTTAATCTTGAAATTCTTCATAATTAGCGGCGTGTCCTTTTGATTGAAATGTGCCAGATATCCGGCAAAACGAGGCAGAGGGTAGCACGACCTCTGTTTTTATCCGGCTAACAGCGCACCTTAGCTTTAGGCCGCCTGCCTCCATTAGCTGGTTAGCTACTTTTAGCTCCAGGTTAGCTTTGTTAGCAGGCAGCTCGGAGTTTGATGGGTGTCAATCATCCGTCCCCATACTCACAGCCCCCTCTCAACGCCTAAATGGTAAATGGACTGTACTTGTATAGCGCTTTTCTAGTCGTGTGACCACTCAAGGCGCTTTGACACTACATGTTCATTCACCCATTCACACAACACATTCATACAGCACCTATATTCATACATACTTGGTGCTTAGTGTAAGCATTCATACCCCCGATAGGCACATCGGGAGGCAGTGTAGGGTCAGTGTCTTGCCCAAGGACACTTCGACATGTTGTCAGGGGGAATTGAACCGCCGACCTCCTGATTAGTAGACGACAGCTCTATCCACCCGAGCTACAGCCTACTCGTTGCCCATTTTGGTATTTTACGGGAGTCACGAGACGTGTGACGCTTCCAAGATGGTGAAGGTAGGAACCGCCCAATGAGCCTCTTTTCAGCTCTTCAGAAACCTACGGGTCAAATGGTCTTAAGGTTCGTCCATTTCTTCTACAGTCGCTGGTCTCAATCAGCTCACTTGCATCCTTTGGAACACTATATTTAAGTGCATCGTGCATTCATACTGACATTTAAGCTAAATTTCAGTGCTCTGTAAATACCCGGATGCTGCCCTAATAACTGCAGTAATGCCGACTCAGTAGAGTTAGGACACGTAAATGTTAGCAGTTTTTTAGCCAGTTCGCAGACTTAAGTTATACATGTTACAAATGATTAATGTTACAGTTCGTGCATGTTTATTAGGTGAATATTTTTGGCGGGCTGGAGAATCGCGGTCAAATGCTAACCGTAACTACCAGTGAGTGCAAAACGTCCGTGTTCCATTTGGGTCAATACTTACCCACGAAAGTGTTTATTACAGAAGCAAGTGCTCAGTGCACGCTACATTCCAGTGCACTTACATAATAAAACACACTAATGTCTCTGTCGTCATAGCAATGGCAGCCAGCACGCACAGTTGTGTGTGTAACATAAGAATCACACACACACACACCTCCCAGATACAGCAATATATAGTGATTCAGAGGAACAGGATGCATTTAATGAACAATCCGAGGTTTTTATTGGTTTAAAATGGACGTCAGTGATTCAGTGCTGTCATTCAGTGTCTATATAAAGACACACATTAGTGTGACTCTTGTCTCATTCTCTCTTTCTTTCTCACAAACACACACGCTCTATACATCAGGTTTCATTACACATCTGTGTGCAGCCCCTCCCTCACACTCATTAGGACCTTTTCTGTCACCATAGCCACAAAGGTGCTCTGCCTTTGTCACATGGCTGCCACTCTCCACTGAGTGGACAGTATACGTACTGCATTGGCACCCATCAAACTTTCTTTAGAAATTTTCTACTGTTTCTATTTCTATTAGGTAAATAAGGCCACATGAAACATGTTTTATGAGTTCAAAATAACTTCAAAATAACTTCAACCTCCCCACCCTACTGGAGAGCAAGGTAATGCTATCCAGAATAACTACATGGTAAAACAGTGAATTCCTGAGGTCATTTTGTCCAAAGACAACAAACTCTCTTTTATCTGAATTTAGAAGCAGTGTCATCTAGACCTTTATCCTTAGAGCTTGCGCAAAGGAAACTGAACTTCATTTTTTGAAGACTTTTTTACCTCTTATATGAAAGCCTTCTTCGGTTCCAACCAGCTGGTGGGGGAGTTTCAAGCTTATAGGCTGTACCGTCTGAACATAAAGTGGACCTGTCATGATCATTTCCACTCTTTTCTTAATCTCTGGAGCTCTACTCCAATAATAACTCCAAATAGGTTGTAATTATTTCAGAACAAGGGAGAACTTTGTCCTGAGGGGAATCATCCTCCTGAAAACAGGTGGATTTAAAAAAACAAAACATTAAGCTGTCTGTAAAATGTCAGAAACAGGTATCAAAAGTGTTGATGTAAGCTGCTGATTTGTTGAACTGGAGGCAGAAAACTGTCTTTTATCTACGGATAACAGCTGCCACTGCATAGCATATCTGCTGAAATGTAGCTGCTGTGTTTTCAGTGAAGCACATATGTGTTTGTACACCTGCTAAATGTGTTTAACCAACTGAAGGAAAAAAAAAAAAAAACAGCTCTCTACAGGGACTCTGTTCCCAGCATTCACAGTGAAGAGCCGTTCAGAAGATTTGATTCATTCGTCACATCACTAGTGTAGAGTTCTTCATTAGTATGACATAATTAATTATGTTTTATCATAAGGATAATGCAACAAAGTCAGTTGTTCTAAATCACAGCATCAAGTTAAAAGAACACATAGCCATAAATTAATTAATCTATAAAAATTGCCTCTTCGAATTAAAACCATTTTAATCTGAAAGTTGAGTTTACTCACAATCTTAAAGCAGCTTTTGTGCTTTCGTTTTTAAGTTGAAGACACTTCAAATTCTTTCAAACAATAACTGGCTGTGTCACTTTTAAAAATGCTGCTTAGGGGCGTTCTTGTCCATATTATTGGTTTTAATTGTCTCACTACCTCCTCACTGCACTCTATATATCTTGTCTTTTTGTATATGTTGGAATTAATATAGTTTTGTTTTATATGCAGATTTTATTTTATTAGTTATGATGTTTAAATGTATCATTTAGAGGCAGCTACTTACATTTTCATCATGCCCCCATGTGTGATGACTGTTATTCTATTCTATTCTAAAATGTGAATCGAAAGAATATACAATCGTTCCTTTGACAAAAGAAAGCAAGTTTTGTTTTAACGTGGAGTATCAAGTTCAAACAACAAATAGTCATTAGTTAAATAACTGGTATAACTGGATTATGGGAGTTGAAATAGCATACAATTTTAAGTTTCTTTGACAAGATAATTTTCTTGAATGGATAATGTTGTATAGTTTGTCATTTCAACTCAGGGTATAAAGTTCAAACAATAAATTGTCATCAACTGAGCAACTTTTATAACTTACCTGCCTGAGTTGAATAAAAGCTTTTCTTCAAGTTAAGTTACTCAAACTTTTAAGGCAGCAATTGAACTTACGTTTTGAAGTTGAACCACCCTGATCATTTTTACAGTGGATTACTCATTTCTGAAAGAAGTAGTGTTGGTAACAACGTTACTCCCATCACTGCTGGAGGACCACTTGTTCCTTGTAGTGCACAAGCCTCCACTTTTAAAATGGCGATGTTAGGTAACATGGACACAGCAGGTTTTCAATGTATTCCTGCTTCAACACACCTGCATCAAACTAAATGGATGTAACAGCCAATCAAGTTCTGCACAAAGACTCATTAATTTGAGTCAGGTATGTTGGAGCAGTGATACATGCAAAACCTGCTGGATTGTGGCCCTTGTAGGACTGAATTGAGCATCCCTGTGCTACACTGTTCTCTGCTACAGCAGACCTGAAGAAGCCTCTGACTGAACACACTGTTGTTTCCTCAGTGTTGTGTAGAGGATATGAAGAATCCTCCTTCGCATTCAGCAGCTTGTGCAGCATTTTGCTGTGGACAATCAGCTCCAGTGACTCCAGATCAGTCCCGAGAACAGAACCAGAACTTCTGGATCAGTTTGTTCAGTAAGAATTAAACAATGAGGACCCACGCATTATACAGTTTTAATGCACGACCCTCCGTGAAGTGCATTAAAACTGTATAATGCACGGGTCTGAGTTGTTTAATCCGCTTACACCATGCTCCCACACAGTAAACATTTCATACCAAATGTTTCTTATTTCCACAAAACTTGCTAAATACGCTGAAGTATAGGAACTATTTTATGTTTGCCTCGATGCATTTTTTATGCTAAACAACCGTTCCATGCTACAGTGCAAGTCTCTCATTCACCTGTCAAAAGCCAGCTGATCTGAGCCCATTGATTAACTCGTTGCTATGGTGATGCCCGTCATGGAGTGATACAACTGTGATTTAACTTGCGGGACTACGTGTGCTTATACGAAAATAATGCACGCCAGTTGACGTTAGAATTTTCCCTGACCATGGTATAAGCTTTTCTAAGTCTCTGGTTCGGATCTAGTTCTGATTGAACTCTCCATCTCAGACTGATAGAAGATGAAACATCTTGGTGCAGGCATTAAAGGATCTCAGCTTCCTCCAGAAGTAGAGTCTGCTCTGTCCTTTCTTCTAGATTCTTCTGTGTTAAATTTCCGATATAGTTTGCTGTCCAGCTGTATTCCTCCACCACCTCCACCTCTTCTCCCAGGATGTAGACAGTGCTTTGTTGCTGTTCCTGTTGAAGTCAACAATCATCTTTTTGTTTGTGTTCAAGATGAGTAGATTGTTTCTGACTGACCAGTTCTCTGTACTCAGCTTGTCCATCACTGATACTCCCCACAACTGCAGAGTAATCAGAGTATTTCTGAAGATGACAGGAGGACTCAGAGTTGTATTGGAAGTCTGAGGTGTACAGTGTGAAGAGAAAAGGTGAGAGTACAGTCCCTTGTGGTGCTCCACCATCTCAAACACAAGCTTTCAGTCTGTTTGTTAGCTAATCATAAATCCAGGTGGTTGTGGATGGATCCACCTGGAATTTATGGAGCTATTCACATAACAGAGCACTGGAGAAATAAAAGAACATAATGCTCAAATTGGTCCAGATGAGAGTGGGCTCTCTGGGGCAGGTAGATGATGGCGTCTTCAACACAAGAACATTACGATATGCAAACTTTAATGGGTCCTGAAAGGTGTTCATTTGCTTCTTGAGGTGAGCCAATAAGAGTCTCTGCAGGACTTTCATGATGTGAGATTTAAGGGTGACTGGTCTGTAATCATCTGGTTCAGATGGTTGGGATTTTTTACTGGAACAAGGCAGGATGTTTTCCACTGCACAGGAACTCTTTTCTGACTCAGGCTGGTGGTGAAAAGGTTCTGAAGAATCCACCAGAGTGGTTCTGAGCAGGTTTTAAGAAACCTGGACCTGAAACCATCTGGACCTGCAGCCTTGATCCAGTTCAGTTTCTCCTGACTGCATGAGACAGATAGGCTAGAGGTGGAGGCAGAGGACGTCTCAGGAGACAGATAGGCTAGAAGTGGAGACGGAGGACGTCTCAGGAGACAGGCTAGAGGTGGAAACAGAGGACGTCTCAGGAGACAGACAGACTAGAGGTGGAGACAGAGGATGTCTCAGGAGACAGACAGGCTAGAAGTGGAGACGGAGGACGTCTCAGGAGACAGACAGGCTAGAGGTGGAAACAGAGGACATCTCAGGAGACAGACAGAATAGAGGTGGAGACAAAGGACGTCTCAGGAGACAGACAGACTAGAGGTGGAGACAGAGGATGTCTCAGGAGACAGACAGGCTAGAGGTGGAAACAGAGGACGTCTCAGGAGACAGACAGACTAGAGGTGGAGACGGAGGACGTCTCAGGAGACAGATAGGCTAGAAGTGGAGACGGAGGACGTCTCAGGAGACAGACAGAATAGAGGTGGAGACAAAGGACGTCTCAGGAGACAGACAGACTAGAGGTGGAGACAGAGGATGTCTCAGGAGACAGACAGGCTAGAGGTGGAGACAGAGGGTGTCTCAGTATGTTCTGATGGAGGGAGGTGAGGCTGTGTTCAGGTCCATGACTGAGCTGCAGGGTGGCAGAGTGGAGGTGTGACAGGAAAGCTGTGGGCTGGTGGAGGGTCTGTGGTCTGTTGGGTGGAGGCAGGGGGTGAACTGGACCTGTTGAAGAACGTGTTCAGCTCTTTAGCTCTGTCCAGATCTCCATCAGTCTGATCCACTTTAACTTGAAGCCACTTTAACTAGTCCTCCTCCCACTTCTTCATCTTTGTTCTAAGTTGATTTTGTCTTGTCTTTAATATTCCCTGTCTCCCTCCCTGAAGGTTTTCTTTTTGAGGTTTAGCAGCTTTTCCAGGTCTCTGGTGATCCAGGGTTTGTTATTGGGGAAGCACCTCAACTGGACGATGTTGTCCACACAGAAGTTGATATAATCTGTCCCACACGCCGTCACATTGATGTCGTCTCTATGTCGTTCAAAGAGGACATTCCAGTCTGTGGCCTTAAAGCACCCTCTCAGAGCATCTTCAGGTTCATTAGACCAGGTTTTAAAAGACTGTGTGAGGACTGGCTGCTGCTGAACGATGGGTTTGATTCTCTATAGCAGGGATCCTCAATCCTGTTCCTCGAGGGCCGGTGTGCATGCAGGTTTTTAAAGTGTCCCTGCTGAAACACACCTGAATCAAATCAGTGGGTAATTAGCAGACTTGAGGAGAGCTTGTCTGAGTGTGAGTCAGGTGTGTTGCAGCAGGGACACAACAAAAACCTGCAGGACACCGGCCCTCGAGGA
>JBBBVU010000022.1:602074-627236 GCA_037177055.1 Atherinosoma microstoma | reverse complement strand
TTAGGATTACTTTATTCATTCCCAGGACTACTTTACTCATTGCTAGGACTACTTTACTCATTGTTAGGATTACTTTATTCATTCCCAGGACTACTTTACTCATTGCTAGGACTACTTTACTCATTGTTAGGATTACTTTACTCATTTCTAGGACTACTTTACTCATTGCTAGGACTACTTTACTCATTGCTAGGACTACTTTACTCATTGTTAGGACTACTTTACTCATTCCCAGGACTACTTTACTCATTGCTACGACTACTTTACTCATTTCTAGGACTACTTTACTCATTGTTAGGACTACTTTACTCATACATAGGAATCCTTTACTCATTCCTAGGATTACTGTACTCATTCATAGGACTACTTTAATCATTCCTAGGGCTACTTTACTCATTGTTAGGACTACTTTACTCATTGTTAGGACTACTTTACTCATTGTTAAGACTACTTTACTCATTCCCAGGACTACTTTACTCATTGCTAGGACTACTTTACTCATTGCTAGGACTACTTTACTCATTGGTAGGACTACTTTACTCATTGTTAAGACTACTTTACTCATTCCCAGGACTACTTTACTCATTCCCAGGACTACTTTACTCATTGCTACGACTACTTTACTCATTGGTAGGACTACTTTACTCATTGTTAGGACTACTTTACTCATTCCTAGGATTACTTTACTCATTGTTGGGACTACCTTACTCATTGTTAGGACTACTTTACTCATTGCTTGGACTACTTTACTCATTGCAAGGATTACTTTACACATTGCTAGATGAATTGGGCTGCTATGCTTTTGTTTTCACTGAAAGTAATGTGGTTTTCTTTTAGGAGGAAATAGCTATTGTTATTTTCTACTGTGTTCTGGGTGGAATTACTCTGGCACAGTAACACATATCTTGATTCTGACACCTTTCTAGTAATTCTACGTGCCTCAGCTTTTTTTTAAGATCAAGATTATCCATACAGCCCTTGTAGTTATGAAGTTATATTTCATTTTTTTGAGTTTGTCATTTCAGACAGGAGGCAGATAAAATATAGGCTCCTCCAGGAGAGGTTAAGGAAGGTTTTGTGGTGCTGCTTGATTCAGGTCTGAGGTACAGATGTAGCTGGTTAAAGACTCAGGTGAAGGGAATCATAGTATTCTAAAAATAAAGCAAGGTACTTTCAGCCTTCTTCACTAGGCACTCCCAGTGGGAGTTAGGGCTCCTGTACCTGTATATCAGCGGATAACTAATGCAGAGGTGGTTCATTTTCTGTCATAAAATCATAACTACTTTTTCAATGATAGGTTTGTTTTCCTTTATTTTCCTCTCAGAGTACACCAGAATGCCTCATTTACATGTTAAAATCACAAATTTCCCCCCAGACCCCTTTAACAGGGATTAGTTTGTCACTTTTTCACACCTTCTGAGTTTGCAGGTATGAACTAAGAGCTGATTTTCATAACCCACATTCCTGTTTTGTCCTGTCTCTGTCTGTGTTTGTCTGTCCATCTGTTTGTCCCTCCATCCATCTGTCTGTCTGTCTTTTTCCAACTTTCTCCTTTGATCTAAAATATTTATCTGAATTTTGTTTGGATTTTGTTTCTTTTCTTTCTTTACCGGTGCTTGTAACTGTACTGGTTGGTTTGTGTTTGCTGTATCTGATGCTGTCATAACATAACATCACTGACTGGATCATGATTTTCTCTCATCAACATACCGGTCTGCTCATACCTGCCATGAATGACCTTCACCTTGCTCTAACCTCTGCTCTCTGACTTGTGCATGTCATGTAGCCACAGGTTATGAGAAGTCGCGCAGCCTGAATAACATCTCTGGGATGACGGGGGGCCCGCTGCGACTCACCCCCATCACCAATTCCACCTTTGAGCCCTTTGAGCCACCTGGCCTCAGACGATGCCACTCACCTATCCCCTCCATCTTGTAGCTTTGCTAACAAAGATCAACAATAACAACCAAATCAAACATTTTCTTTTGTTTTTTCTTGAGAATATTCAAGACAATGAAAATCATCATCACAGCTGTTTTTCATCTTTCATGTCATTCTTCATGTTTTCCTCCTGATAAAGAAAAACAACAAAGAATTAAAATTGTTGGAGCCGCTGGGCCATATTTAAGATAGAGACAAGAAAATCTTGATGATTTATGTCAAATAGATGCTTAAGCTAACGTCTGAACTAGTCCAACATACACCAGCACGCCTGCCTTACTAACAGGGATAGATAGTAGGTTAGTTAGGACTTCTGTAGCTTCCCTGTGCTGACTCTTGCCTGTATTTTGACTGCACTTGCACTTCTTTTACCCCTGATAAGTATAGCTATGAATAAGAAACATTTTTAGAATATGAAGCCTCAGAACGACCACACTCACACACTAACATATTATCACAGCATGGTTGGTTTAGACCTGCAAATAGACTAAAAAAAAGCAAAAATTTCCTACCCCAATTGCAGCACCTTGAAGAAGCCATTTTGGCCATAGATATTGACTTCTTTATGTTCAAGCTGTAGTGTGCAGGGAGACGAGGCTGAAGGAGATTACCTCGGTAGTGAGGTGATGTAAGATGCCACATCCCTGACAGCTCTTTATCTGGCTTCTTCCTGAAAAAACAAAACATTTCTTAGTTTTTACAGTTTGGGAACAGCTGTTGAGGAACATTTTATGGAGGTCATAGTTCAGTGGTTTCCCACCTGGAGCCATTTAGGAGATGTAAGATAAATCTGAAGGTATTGGATATTAATTATTCCCTAATAGAGCAATATCAGAAATAAAAAAAACACCATAGATTCACTTCGTAACTTGAAATAAGAAGAATACTGCATTGCAAATGTAATGTAAATTTAACAGTGTGACTAAAGCTTGTTACAAGGTTCAGTTTGTGTAAAATATCCAAACTTAGACAAACTTTAGGGAATAAAAACCACATCTCTCCACCTCAGTGTTAGGAAGCAGAATCAGGACAGAAGGTTAAACCCCAAGTAAAGAAAAACATGAATGTGAACAGGCCTGTTTTGGTTTTCTTTCTTTTCTAAGGGGAATCCTTCGCAGGTAAGAATGTTTTCTAGTCCTTTAGAGCGACATATGCTGAGAAAAATCTCAGCACATGTCACTTTGATCAAATGAGCTTATATTGTTCTGACCATTTAAGATGTTTTTTTTTAAAAAACAAAACAAAAGAAAGTTGGGAATGTCAGGAGGGATGAACACAGCAGAGCTGCTGAATGTAATCTTCATTTATTTTCATACAAGAAACTCTAAGAAAAGATAAAGACACGTATTTATTTCCTCATCCCACCACGGCCGTCAGGGTTGTCAGAGAAAACGACGGTAGGATCAAATCCTCTCCACAGTTCATCCTCCACCTGCTGTCCTCTCACCTGAGCTCTCATCAAAGACTGAGCTGTAAAACCAGGAAACACCTCGTTCAGGTTCGGTCAGGTTTAATGTCGACATGCTGAGAAGATGATTTACTGCTGTGAGAATGTGGTTAGCTTAGCAGGGTGAGACCTGGCTTTGTCCTACAAAAGTAACTAAATCAGCCTTTGTCAGATGAAATATTCATCCATCAATAAAGATGAAAACTAATTCCAGTTTTTTCCAGTTTAGCCAGGTTTCACTCACTGCTTCTAAATGTCAAGTAGAAGCTAAAGCTAACCCACCCTGACTGCAGGTCTGTAGTTTTTCTCTGATGGAGGAACTGACTGTGTTTATGTGGGAAAGTTTCAGACGTTGCAGCTCAGCCTGAAGGTGAGAAGCTGGCTTTTCCTCAGGTCGGAGTTCATCTCACCATCATCGCCACCGCCACCTACAGCGTAACTACTTGCACTGACCCCAGTGTGAATTAGCAGCCAATGGCAATATTTTTTAGTTGTCTCCCTTTTTGGCTTCTCTTTCTTTCCCTGTTTTTGCCCTGAACCCATCCCTGCCCTCCCTCTTCTGTCCGTCCATCTTGTCTTTGTTTTCGGCTGCTGCTGCTGCTGCTCAGTAGGAGGCACCATGAACGGCTACTGGAGCGACAGCCCATGGTAGAAGAGGAGCAGACGCCAAACACCACAAAAGAAGAAGTGAGAGAAAGCGATGACAAAGAGGAAAAATAAAAATATCCAGTGTAGATGAGACATTGACAGTCGGACCAGCATCTACCTCTGTACCGAGATGCACAACATACATCTTCCTTTTCTTAAAGAAGCAGATTTATTTCAATTGTTTTTTTTTTTTTTTTTATCTAAGTTGTTGTTGTTTTTTTCATTTTTCACTGATTATTGTTCAGAAATGTTTTGGATTTGACATCTTTGCTATGAACTGTAGCAGACTTGGATCTGTTAGTTGTATTTAACGCACCTGTCCGCAACACACAGAATGAATACCTGTCTCATTGTTTTTAGCCATGTTTCTGTTCTGAACTTATTTTAGCTCCATGTCCAGTCAGTAAACTAAACCTCCTGCCATCATCTGCTCTCTGCTAGAAAAGAAACTCTCCTCTGGGCCATTTTGGAGGATCAGGAAGCATTATCTTTTCCCATTTTGCCCAGAATTCAAGCTGGGATCAGTTTCTAATTTGTCTTCAAACTGTGAAAGAACCAAGTTTGTAATCCGATGGATGTTCTGGGATTCATTCTCAGTCATTTCTTATCACTTCATCTTCTCACCACTCTACTCTGTCTTTTCCAGAGATCATTTATTGATTTTGTCAAACAGATGAAAAAAAAAAGAAGAAAATATGTAAAATATGTAAAGTTTGTGTTTTGTAAGAATCTGCATGGGTTTCCATTGCAAACAATAAGGGCACTCATGAGTAATATTTATTATTTTGTCTCAAGCTTAATGAATATGTAAAGAACATTTAGACTAATAACAGAGTGTATGAATGTGTGTGTGTGTTTAGATGCACACACGTGCACTAGCATGCAGGCCTAAACAAAAAACAACCTTTGTCTTTGTGTAGAAGACGTCGGATGAGCTGATGTTCTGCATGATAAAATACTACAATGCTATTGGTCGTTACAGATCAGGATAGGTACTGTAATGCGGATGGGGAGGGGTGGGAAAGTTTATTTTTGCAGGATGGGGGGGACACTGTTTCCTGTAGGTCTTATATATCTGCTTTCATATTGATGTTGAGATACTTGTAAGACAAAGAAAAGCAATTCTAGCCTCTGATGTAGTCTCCTGTTTATGGAGAAATGAACGCTCAGCATCAGATATATGCAACACGAAGCAGAAACTGTGAACTCATGAAAACAAAACAAAAAAAAAAAAATCCAGATTCTTCCATCATTGTCTTTATTCCTGTTCTGGGAACGAGAGAAGAGACCTCCTCTTTCCAGGGTTGCTTTTCTCCAGAGTGTCGCCATCCACACAACTTCTCTTCATGATCATTTCATAATCTGTCATCTCCATCTGTCCGTTCATTTCGACTGTTTCTGCAGAAAAACTTAAAAGCAATGCTGATATTCAACACAACAGTTAACA
Source organism: Atherinosoma microstoma (assembly GCA_037177055.1). Taxonomy (NCBI): domain Eukaryota; kingdom Metazoa; phylum Chordata; class Actinopteri; order Atheriniformes; family Atherinidae; genus Atherinosoma; species Atherinosoma microstoma. The sequence continues at coordinate 621,753 of JBBBVU010000022.1, read as the reverse complement.
TGCCAGGGGCCTCTGGGCCCCTAAACAAATCCTCAAACCCTTGGGCCCCTTATCAAACGTCCAGACCTGAAGGGCCCAAAACATCCAATCTTTGGAGCCATGTTACAAACCTACAGACCTCATTCCTGATCCAGGTCTGATTCCTGATCCAGGTCTGATTCTTGGTCCAAACATCTGATTCCTGATCCAGATCTGATGCCTGATCCAGGTCTGATTCTTGGTTCAAGTCTGATTCCTGATCAAGGTCTGATGCCTGATCCAGGTCTGATGCCTGATCCAAGTCTGTTTCTTGGTCCAAACATCCGATTCCTGATCCAGATCTGATGCCTGATCCTGGTCTGATTCCTTATCCAGAGGTCTGATCCATGATCCAGGTTTGATACCAGATCCTGGTCTAATTCCAGATCCAGATTTGACTCGCAATCTGGTTCTGATTCCAAACTGTAGTCCGATTACTGGTCCAGAGGTCTAATGCCTGATCCAGGTCTGATGCCTGATGCAGGTATGATTTCTGATCCGGGCTCACTGTTTGGATACCAGATGTGTAAAATGAGAACAATGAGATTTAAAAGGACAGAAATTGGACATTTTTTCTTTTTCCTTGGGTTCTGACAGTGGTTGGATCTTCCTGTCGGAAATGAGGAGATGTTGTGTTGAATTCCTGCATTGTTGGAAGAATACAGAGGATTTTTAAATACATGTAGAATCAGTTCATCCTTCTACTGCCACTCTTTGACTTCCTGTTCCTTCATTCATTTCCAGCTCAGGTATTTATTTCTGACTCTCTTGCTGTGTTCCACCATGTTCCTCATGTTCCTCAGTGATGATTGTATGAAGATTGAGGGTCCAGATAAAATGTTCAGCTCTTTTCTGTGCATGTGCTTGCCTTATATTCTGTCATACTGCCCAACCTTCCAATATACTGTTACCTTTCCTTGTTCAAGTGTCCATCCTGTCTTCTTCCTGTGTCCTCGCCTGGTTTTTCTGCCCTTTCCCACTAACGGATCTCACTTTCTGTGAGACAATACTCATCAAAAACCAAAAAGTGAAATTGGAGAATTGCTGAACCAAGAAGGGAAATCTTGACCTGACAGTGGACTCAGAAAGGAAAAAGACAGGAAGACATGAAAAAGACTGGAGTGCTAAGTTGTACGTGGGGAGGAGGGGAAGAAATGATTTGAAATGATGTGTTCTGAGTGGTCTGTCAGCCGAACAGCATCAGAGAGAGGAGATGGAGAAGGAAAAGTTCTGGGCGAGACAGAAAAGTGTGGTGATGTGGAGGACTGAAAGAAAGAAGCATGTAAGAATGTGAACTTCAGTGTTACTTTCTGTTCTTCCTCATTTCATCTGTGTGGTTACGTATCAGTGTGACATTTTACTTTGTTTTTCTTTCTTTGCTGTCGTCTCTGTTTGTTCCACATCTGGGTCAAACAGACTTCACCAAACTCACCTACGGCTTGTTTTATCCCACACAGGTGCAGTTTGCCGTCCGAGCAAACAAACTGCACCAGAATTAGACAAAAAGGAGAACCTGACCTGATACAGCTGCTCTTTGTTTGACCATGAAGTTAAAAATCTCTGATACTTGGTTGAGGTCTGGTCTGGATAGTCCTCAATTCTGTGTTCAGATTTCAGTCTGGACCTGGTTGGCTGCAGTCCTCTGACTGGAACACCGGCTAAAACTTAAAAGTTTCCACTTACAGAGGATTCAATCTTAATAAATCTCTCATTAATGTGTAGAGTCAGAGTACTGAACAGCCTCCTGGTTGCCCAGAAACGGGAAAGGTTTATGTGTGTCATAATCAAGCTCTGTATTTTAGTGTACATGCATGCCGCTGTGATCAGAAAGCTTTATGATGGTGTGTTTTTCATTTTGCTGTAGTGGTGTGTTTGATTTATTTGCTTGGTTAAATTTACAGTACTATGTTGTGGTTTCCTTTAGTACAATCATTTCACACTGAGTACCAGTGAAAAGTCCAGATTAGCAACAGTTTTAATTGTTATAGTTTTATGTTTTTCTTTCGTTTTTGCTCAAACTTGAGAGGACTTTGAATCCTGTGCAGTTGTGGTAAAGAAACACGTCTTTCTATAATTCATGACGTCACAGGAGCTCCCATTGCCTCTTTGCCAGCAGCATCTTTGGGTTAAAATGTGCCGATATGATCTAAGAATCCAGCCATCAGCCTTCTGGGCGTGGAGCCGCTGGTCGTAGTAAGGTTGGATTCACACAGATGTGTTTCAGTCCTGCTTTTGCTCACTCTGAATGGACGGACATTTCGCATTGCTGAATTAAATTCTGAATCTGTTGTTTTGCTTCACTTTTTGCAGCTCACAGTGGAGAGTTGAGGACAACGTTTTCAAAAACAGCAGAGCCACCGGCCAATCAGATCACTTGACTTATCATATATCTGATCTCTTGGGTACAGTCCCAAGTATCAAACCCAGCCACCAACAAGCATTAAAGCATCACATCCATGTGAACCCTTCCTTACTGCCTGTATGCCATGATTAAGACAGGAATAAATTCATAAAGATTATAAAGAATGAAAAGTTAAACTTCCTGGTGGTACAACATATGTTATATGGTAAAGGAGAGCAGAAGACCGCGTAGAGTTAAAGGAAGAAAGGTGGTCTTCAGTTCACAGCCATGTCAGTGAAAATGTGTTGGTAGCGCCCTAAAACGAACCATTAACTTTCTGTTAATACTGCCGCCTGCCTTCCTGTGCACTGATTCGCTACACTGAAGAGCCAATCAGAGTGAGTACAGCCAAAACACCAATTCTATAAGTCAAATCAGTAAAAAAAAAAAGTTGTTGGACAGTTTCTGGATTATAAGAAAACAGCTGATCCCATGTAAGGCCCTTATTCACCAATCATTCTCAGTAGATTGAAGAGAAGAAACCATTTTGTGATCAATTCAACTCCCTCCGATGAATGTCTTTACTCCTTCAAAGCTAGTTTTAATGCTAGCAACTCCTGATGTCCGCAGGGATGCAGCTAACCTTCTCAGCCCGACTAATGACAGCACTGCTGCCACCCCAGAGTCTGATGCATCCACCTTGACATAGAACTGGAGTTCAGGATCTTTTAGGTGACCATGGCTTAAGGAGCTGATGCCTGACCAGCTCTGGATGAAGTGTAGATAGAAATTTGAAATCCCTGCTAGAGCTGCTTGTAATTGGTTGGAGTTATGAACAAGCCTTCTCTGAATCTGTCTTTCCTTTCACATTGCAAAAACCCAATTTTGGACAAATGGTAGTCCCATGCAAGGGTTCGAAAGAAGAGCTTTTCAGTGGCAGAATTATTTGTTCTTGATAGTAATTTGGTTAGGCCTCATTAATCAGTACAGAGTCTGAGAGTCTTATATCATTACAGCTGCCAGAAACTCATGTTTATATGGCTTCTCTTTCGGGACAGAAAATGTTGAAGAGTTAGATGGTGGAAAGGGGGCTCCGGGAAGCAAATCTAGGGTATCACAGAGTCGGTGTGGTGGCAAAGAGAAGGTTTTATTCTTGCTGATAACCAACTGCAGATTGTGGTAGCAACAGAGGACAGATTGGTGGCAGAGCAAACTCTCAAAATGTTTTCCTGGATTGTGCTTTTAGACAAGGGTAGCCAAGTATTATGAGAATGCAAAAGGAGAAACTAGCTGTACTGGTTGTGTCTCCTGAGTAACTGACCATTCAATGCTGACAGAGGGAGGTAATGGAGAAGGCTTAGAGAAAACATTGAGCTTTCTTCCTAAGTTTAAGTCCAAAGATTGTGCTCAGCCCTGGAGTCCACACGTGTTTACAAGGTCAGGGAGTAACAAAGTGTAGAGGGGAACAGCATGTGAGGCAAATTGTCTTCTACTGAACTACCCACCAGTATCCCATTCTTTATGGGTTGGTCTTTTGGCTGCACCAGACAATGTGCCACGAAGAGGCAGTTAAAGGCACTCCCCAGACTTCCATTGTCCATCTCAGAGTTATGGACATCAGATCTGTGGCATTTTCTCTTAAAGAGTGTGATGTGCTAAACCCAAAAATAGAACAGCGACAGAGGAAGTGGTGCAAGAACCATGAAAGACCCATATGTCAGGACTTCTTCCATGAGAGGGTGATCTAAAATTTTCTTAAATTCCTCTGTAAACTGTTTTTGATGAGTTCAACCAAATAGTTTCCAGAGAGTCATTAGGTTAGGTCCCCCCACAGTCACGTAATAAACCCTCTGTGGGGAAGTTGGAGATCAGACAGGAGCGATGGGTTCATTTGGGGATGCAAAGGTTATCTTTAGCCTCCTTTCCATCAAGGGGTCCAGCTCGAGACGGAACGGTTTGGTGAGGTAAAGCATGATGCCTGTTGAGTTTCCACAGTTTACCTGGTTGGCAGGGTATCAGCTGGATAGTGATAGATGCATCAGCATATGAGATGCTGGCCTGGACGTGGGTTAAGACATAGTTGTGTCAGCTAGACATAGTCCAAATATGAGTCATGTGACTGAGTTTTGGCAGCCGTACTGACAAGGCGTTAACCAACATCAGTCAAGGCCAAATATGGGCCAAACCGAGCTGCAGATGTGAGACACATTTGGGCCAAAAATATTTTGCTATGAAGTGGGTCTGCAGAGCCCATCTGGCCAGATTATTCTGTCATGAAAACTAGCTCAAGGGGAAAAGATTAATGTTGATAAAGAATATAATTGAATAGAAAAGAATATCTCAATTGTAATGTGTAATGCACAATGAGGTATATAATGAAATGAGGCTCTTCAGTAGTCAAAGAGTAGTTCTTAGAAGCAATAGAAAATTTGCACAGGATCATTCGGAATTACAAAAGACACTGTGAGACTGCAAGATGGGTTAGGGTTAGACCAAAATCCCAACAGAACCCAAGGCCATGAAAAAATCTTCATTATATGAAGTGCAAACTAAAGATCAGCTGATAGGCATGACTGAAGAGAGAGCAGCTCTATATGGCATCACCACAAACCAGACAATGGTGTGTTATGTTTGTCTTTAATCTATGCGGTCTTCTGAATGACTTGATTACATATGAACTCGCGAGTCACAGGAATGGACTGAACATCCTCACCAGTAGAGAGGAGACATAGCAGGGGGCCCCTATTGGCCCCTGTTTCTTCACATTGATTTGGCGTGCAAGTTCTATAATCTCTGACTTGGTTTTAAGAAAGAAAGTTTATGTAGTTTGAGCTCAGAAGGTTTATGCCAACGTTTTAAAAAATACCTAAATGCATATCATTAAATAAATGATGTTTCAAAATGTTGATGCTTTTGGCAAAAAGGCTGCATTCAAAGTGATTTCACATATTATGTTTTCCAACAGGTTTTTTTGTTTTTATTTTTATAAATCATGTGATGGTGGCTAAAATAATTGTCAGTTTTGCTCATTGCCTCTTCTAAGATCTGAGATGGGTTGCGTTCTTTAGACTAAATGGTCTTTTATCAACATGATGGGATCATATTGATCAGTACCCATATAACAGGACAAGGCTGCACCAGCTAGTTAAATATTTTTGAATTTTAAAGCAACTACTAGTTAGGGCAGACATATAGTGTTATGTCTGTGGTTGTTTAACGGTAACTTTACCACTGTCAGTTATTTCAAAAACTAAGATTTGTGAAACAGAAAATTTAAACATCCTCCCTACAAGTTAATACAGTTTTATTGGCAAATTTCACTCCTTCTTATGAGTCTTTTGGTGGTATTTTAGAAAATAATTTAATAATTGGGGTTTATTTATCAAAAAAAGACATATCCAATCCAGTTGCAAGAATAACTCTCCATCTTTGGTCTATGGTACATGCCTTCCAAACAGGAACCAACCAGCCAGCTGGGTTCATCATGATGTCTGTTTCTACAATCAGCAGATTGACACTGCAGATCTACAGTTACCGGGTGCAAATATATAGAAAGAAAAAGTCTCAGAAGTAGTCCGATAACATGGGTACAAAGCTGTCGTAAAATTTCCATGAGATGTTAGAAATGTTCAGCTGGTGCTGCTGGCTCCATATGAGTGAAAGCAAAGAAAACATTAATTTACCCACCTGCATCATTCACTGACATCCCTTTGATCTGCACCAGACCTGGACGTTGAATCTGATAACTAGACTTAAATGAACTCCTTTAACTGCTTTTAGAGCTTTACTACGTTTGTTTGTTTTATGGGCTGCAGCCTTTCCAACTATCCCTCATCAGGATCAAGGTCTGGTGTCTGGAGGATCAGGAATCTTTACTTTTCTACTGCAGACTCTGACTAAACTCTGTTTTCTTTTTCCTTTCAGTGCTGAGTTTCTAATGCTTTCACCACAAGAAGAGAGAAACTGTAAACTCACAACTGCTGTTCCTCCAAATCAATGTGAAAACTGAGAGAAAGCGAGAAGAGAGAGAACACCATCATCATTGTCATCATCACATCCGGAATAAAAAAACTGGATCACGGGGGAAGTCCTTATGATCCGACATGAGCCATTTTAACACGGGAGACCAAATATTCCACCTGTTATGAACTGATTTTCCCAACAAATCACTTTAATGGATTTTGCTGGATGAAAAGCCAGTGATGTGGAAGAGCTCCAGCAGAGACCGATCCAGTGATTCCACGTCCGAACTGCAGGTAACAGCGGGCTGGAGACTACTCATACATATTTGAAAACTCAAGCCATATCATGCAAATTTGCTCTCATCCAGCTCTTCCTACAGACTGCAAATTGAACATCAGAGTCACTTTTATTCCATCCAGATAGAAATTAGCCAAAGACAGATGTGGACGGACATGTCAGATGGGATAGACAGAAACCCAAGATCAACCTAAAATAAAAGACAAGAATATCATCAGCACACCCCTCTCTCTCTCTCTCTTTCTCTCTCTCTCTCTCTCTCCCTCTCTCCCCCTCTCTCTCTCATGATCTATTTTCCCTCCTAAATCTTTATGGTACCTTCCCCCAGTCCCTTTCCTGCATCTCAACACTGCGACTGCTCTTCCTCTATAGCAAATATGCATGGCATGAATGAAACCAATAAAAAACCAGAGAAGGACAATGAAACGAATGGATTTTTAAAAAGGAAGATGGGAGTTTAATGAGGAAGGGGCAGAAAGACCTTATGTTTTGCTTTTTTTCCCCACTTAGCAGTTTCAGAGTAAAGACATTCTCCTTATCTGCCAGGCTTCCCTTTTTAACTCGTCTAATCTGCTGTTAAAGGATAAAACTGCTCCCTCTGGAGGTGGAGAGGAGGAAGAGAAGCGCCTTCCTCCTCTTAGAGAACGAGGGAGGAAGGCGGTTGTGAAGACCACACCTGTCGGGATGTGGGAAAAGAAGAAAGGCACTTTACGGGATTTAGAGAACATCTATTATATAAAAAAAAGAGACTTTTCAAGGCATCATTTACCAGCATGAAAATTTTGCATGACTTCTGCAAGCCACTCTGATCTCCTCATGAAAAACAGGGCTACCAATTGAAAATTGAAGATGTTAAATGTGACAGGGCAAAACTGTTCAGAAAAAAGAAAATTTCTCTATTTTGTTGGTTGGGACTGAAAGGGTTGAAACTTGTTCCCTGTTTTGTTTTCCTAAAAAATATCTATATATATCTTTGGAGAGTTCCATAAAAGTCCAGAAACAGCCATCACCACTTCCATGGATGGATTCTGCTATTACTTCTTCTTCAGCTCTGCACCTGGCTGCTGGTCTGCTTCTTCTTCTCCTGGTTTTCTAATTGTAGCCTTTTACCTGAACCTTAACTTGAACTCTCCGATGGCAGCTGTGTATCTGTGTCGTTATCTGGACTCCAGAGAGGGGTGCTGTCACTCAACCTGTGGATTTGGTCTAAAAGTGTGTGTTGTCCCTTTATTTGGACCTGCAACATCTTTTCATATCACTCATGGCTGCTTCTTCATCCAGGATTGTTGCTCAGCTGGGGAAGATTGATGTCCAGCTATTAATTTTTTGTGTCTGTTTTAAGATTGATTGTCAGAATAATGTCACTTATGCTTTTATTAATGTTGGTTATTTATAGAAACGAACACATGGTTGTGATCAGGATCATAGAAATTCAAGAAACATCAGATTATTTTTCGTCAAAATGTCATAAAAATGAAGTTTGTTAATCAAAAAGTTTTAAAGAATATATAAAAACTCAGGACCTGTTGAATTACGTTCAATCTCAGTGAGCAATGAGAGTTTATTTATTTATTTATTTATCTATCGTTGCAACAATTAAAAGGAAAGAATGGTGTTGTTCCTGAGATTAAGACTTAATGCACCCTGATTCATTCAACAAAGCACTTAAATCTCTTATCAGCAAGTTGCTGTAATCAATAATCTGTCTTGTTTGTTGTTTTGTTAAATGCTATAGAAATGCTTCTATAATAACTGGTTTCTGTATAACATTAGAATCTAATTCCATCATCATGTGATAAAAGTCTCTTTAATGTAACTGATAAAGATGACCAGCAGCTAAAACATCTATGGACTGAAATTTCCATATCAGACCAGGTCATACTGCAGTGGTGGAGCTAGCGGGGACAGGGTGGCACTGGCCCCCACTGAAATCTGATTGGACAGCCCAAGTGTCACTACACAAGCTTGAAGTTCATTTTAAAGTAGTTTCCTAACTAGTCATCCTTTAAAAATTATACCATTTGCTTGCAGATTTTTTTTCCTTGTGCAAGGACAACTACTAAGGTTATTAACCTGATGTTAGCATGAAGCTACATAGCAGTGTTAATCTAGTTATATTCTAGCGCTACATTAGTTTTATGCTAATGTGGGGAAACCATGTCATGTTTGGTTTTAGTGAGTCTATTTAGGGACAACTCATCAACACAATCCAAATGTTCACATTGGAGCCGAAAATAAACTATGAAGACCCTCAAAGGTTAGCTTAGTGCCGACTAATCTAGCACTACATGATCCAGTTTCATGTAAACAGGAAGCTAGAAAGGATTTGTTTCTTTATTCCAGGGAGCTTTTGTAAGACCAGGCTTGGGACAACAGATCAAAATTAGCCCTTTGTCTAAATCTGGCGTATTTAGGAGTTTTCCTTTTTAATTTGCTCTGCCCCTGTCAAATAAACAAAAAAATAAAATAAGATGCTAGCTGGTTTTAAAGTAGCTACGGCATGAATGTGGAGAAATATATCCTGGAAACAGTCTGATTTAGTAGAGGAAGATATAAGAATGGAGAGAAAGGGAGATAATTCAGACTTTTTAGTAAAGAGGAAGGACACAAATCAGTCCAAGACAGACCCCAGACCCAGTATCAGCAGCCCAACATGGAGCTAGCCACACAAGGATCCAGTCCACCACCAGCAAACAGAACTGATCCCACTACTACCACATCAAGCTCCACATACTGCACTCAAAACAACCAACTTACCTTTCTATGGAGCTTTCTGAACTTGTTGGTGATCCAGATTATTGATGTAAAGATGTGAACAGCTATCAGCAGTATTAAAGAGAGGAACACAATCATTTAATTTCTTAATAAATAACCCCCCCCCCCCAACCCTCTGTCCCCCATGTATACAAGTCTAGGTCCGCCTCTGGTTTACAGTGGAAACATGTCAATCAGTTTATCAGCAGCAGTTTGTTCAGCACATCAAGTTTAAAACCGTCTGTCAGCTGATCAGAAATTATAGTAGAAGGTCAGATTGGTAGTCTGACTTGGGTTAGAGGCTAAACAGCAGCATAAGTGTGATGGTCTGTTGCAACCAGTAACCCCAGGCCAATAATGTAATAAGTTACTGGCCTAGCATTAAAAAAATATCCTTTGAAAATGTAATAGCTTCAGCTAATTATGTAATGATAAATAAATAGGACTGCATTTCTTGGAAATAAAAGATTAGCATTTTTCGTGCAGTTTGTTCATATAAGAAAAAAAAAGTTATAGTGAGTGGCATAATGTCATGTTGTCATATCACAGATATGTACTATGCAGCCTTTTCTCTTCCTAAATTATGGCTGAGAGCCAATTCCTGAGTACAATACTTTTCATTTGCTTTGATTTGTAAATTCCTTTCATAAATTCATTCAGTCTTTGTTGGATGTTGCATCGTCAAATGAATTTACCAAATTTTTTTGAATATGTAATTAAAACTTATTTCAAACATTTCTCGAGGAAATCGTTAAAACGATTCAGACTGCATTTAAAACTGCACTGGCACTGGAAGGGCACTCAAGTTTTATATGTAATAGAAATAATGAATTCTGATTTAGGCAAAATAAAATAAAAACAATAACATTAGTGGACGTTATTACGTTAGTGGTTGCTACATAGTAGCTTCCCCTGAAGGGAAGGCAGCCATCTTGGCTTTATGTCTAGACAAGGTCACATCCCGCCACCACTAGAACAAAGTGTTTTCATATGATAGATAAGATCCTGAACAATGTATACGTCTTTAAAAGCTGAAAGTGTGTCAGACTGCCTGTGACAATGTGACTCTGCATGGTGTTTTATTGGATGTAATTGTTCTGCGTCAGCTGGTCTTTGATTTGCTAAGCTCCACCACATTATTTTAAACTGCAGAGATGGATGGATTACTGAGCAGATGTTGTCAGGATTTCTTCAAACGAGAGAGATTAAACAACTACGAAAACAGGAAGCAGAAAAAGACTCAAAGTGATGTCGTGAAGTGTTTTGTTTGGAGTAGTTCTGCCAGCGTACCAACCAACCAAAAACTGTCAATTATTCTTTTTTGTTTTGTTTTTTGTTTGTTTTTTGGTAGGGGTTGTGTAATAATCCGTACAATTTTTTAAATTTGCTGTAGAAATACAGTACAAACATCAAATCTACATAATCTTTTCATCCATGAAAATGTTTTGAAATGTAAGAAATGCAGAAGGAAACATCCAGACTCATGTTTCAACAAGGGCTACTGAGCTGGAAGAGCCGTTTCTACACACATGTTGGTTCTCACTGAATTTCTATCAGATGTGTTTCCTGTTTAAAATCTTTAAACCACAATAGAAAATCCCCTTAAATCAAATTATCTGTTTGTTTCTGAGGAGTCTCAGTGTCAGCTTGACACCTTATGTGCACTTTATGGATTGGACATTAGTCAGGGAGGATAGAACATGACTTTAGTTTACAGATTTGGTCGTCAAACTGACAAAATTTGCAAACTGAAACCATGTTTTATGGTAAATATTGTAGCATTTATATCATATGCAGCCATGCTAACAGAATCCAGCATAACAGACTGGATCTTTTAGTGTGATTTCCTGTTTGCTGTAAATTTTTCTCTATCATCTCTGTCCATGTTAACCAGTGAACGGAGCCAAAAATCCAACAAAAACAGGGCCTATCTCAGGAATCTTCTGGATCTGAATCAGAGAGGTAGAACATTTAGATGTTTTGATGCTGCTGTATGTATTCTTTAAAAAGTTATGTACAAATTTCAGATGAAAAATCTAACTAATCAGTGAGTAAATCTGGATCTCTGGAGGCTGACGTCAGTCTGAACAACGTGGTTGAACTGTCACACTCCAGCGTGGACAGTTTCTATGTGTTAGGCCATCTTAGGTCAGATCCAACATCTTTTCCTGTCAGAAATAACAACATATGTAGCTAATTCAAGGTGAACATCACTTTTCTCTGTGTCATTGGATGTTTTGTTTAATTTCTGGTTTAAATATACATTTTGTTTTACATGCAATTATGATGAGTTGTGACCAGGAAGAATATAGCAATACAATCAGAAATGTTTTTGGACACAGGCATGCAGAAGGTCTATGCATTAAGTCTGGTTATTTCATTGTATATTGGAAACAGCTGCTCATTTATCTTATATGGGGTTGGGGGAGTTCAGTCAATTAAATACATCCCATTCATCCATCAGTCCTCCAGATCGGCTGTTTCCTGAGCAGCATTATGAGCTGGAGGCAGTGGAGTTTCAAACAGTGAGCTCTTGTGTTCGTCCAGAGGTTTATCGTCTATAAACAGCTTCAACATTCATTCTGTTTTCATTTAATAAAATCTTTCAAAGTCCCATTTATCAGTCTTAACCCACATTAGAACAATTTGTACACTCTGGGCTCGCTGTTTCTGCATTGACCTCCATTTCACATTCATCTTTTTGTCAAGTTTGTAGCTCTCTAAAAATGGTCAGAGCAGATTCCAACCACAGAAAAAAATATTAGTTCAATAATGTAAATGATGTCTGCTTCATCTGGACTATGCAAAAGGTCGTCAGGTTTATTGAATGTCTTCAATTCACATTTGATTTATATGCAGTTCAGTATAGATACCTTAACAGGAAATGTAATAGACTGTACTGTGGGATTTATTACATGTACGACTGCTGCAAGCTAACTGTCTTCCGTCTAAAAACAAATCGTATATTCTCACAATGGATGGGCAGCAATTAAATGAGCCCAAAATGAAAGAGACAAACAAGAGACAAAGTGCCTGTGAACATGTGTCACAGGTAAACCAAAAAGCAAATAAGTGCAGCCAGGCCGAGTTCTTCATTATCCTCACAGCTAATGCTATATTAAAAAGGGGAAGCCATTTTATAATAAAAATAAAAAGTAGCACATAAAGTTACAGGTGCTCCTTTAGTCACTTCCTCTGGACATGCATGTTAAAACTTCATTTCACAAGTAATCACCAAAAATCTGAAAATATATAGCACTTTTGTTTTCTTCCATATGTTTGTGTCATCTTCAGACAAGATCAGTTCGCTGTCGGGACAAATTTAGTCCCTTTTTAATGTAGAATAATTCTTTCAAGGGTTAAGGAGATAGCCAAGAAAGCTGTTTCTAGGGGTTTGCTTTTATCTGTGACATGTCTAATATAAGAACATGTGCAAAAGAGGCATCTTCACTTGACATCTATAGACTAAACATATCAGGACAAGAAGCAGAGGACAGACTAAACTAAACTAACTAGGTAACTAGTTCATCCAAACAGTTTAGACAGAAATTGTCAATCTGGAAAAAAATCTTCTTAATTCAAGCCATGGTCATGAAATGTGGACCAGTATGTTCAAATGATCTGAGCTAACTCTCCGGTTGTCATCTTAAAGCAGCCAGCCAACTTTAGTCTGAGACATTACAACTAATAAACCAACTTATCAGTCATCTACTTCAGGTTTAACAGCAGTAACTCGCCAAGTCCAGCTAACTTACTGGAAAAAGTGTAGCCCTCCAGTTACTTCTGTCCCAACAGTGTTAGCGTTCATTGTTCAAGTGAATAAGTTTGCGAGGCTTCTAATCATCGGTAAAATCTGACTTGTGAAGCAGACGTGCATATTTAGTCCAATTCAAATTCCAAACCTTGAGAATGGATCGTAATGATTTTGGCTAGCATGTCAGCTTCATACCATGTTTCTGACCTCTTCTCTCTGTGTCCATCCTCTTCCTCCTCCTCTTCCTCACTCCCCCAACTTCTCTGACAACTTTGACGATGAAACTTCTTTTTTTTTTTGTATCCCTTCTTCTGGTGGATTTTTCTGTTTATTTAGATTTTGTTTGCAGGGAATGGTTTTGCCAAAGGAAGCCTCTCCTCCTCCGTCAGGTTGACTAGTAGACGGCCTGTTTTCATGGTTTCAGCAAGTTTAATAAAAATCATTTTTTCATATCACTCATAAACAGCATCCAGATGACAGATATTAACACCATGGAGGAAAAAAAAAAGGCAGAGAGAAGAGAGGCTTTCCTTGGTGAATGAATGGGGTTTAAAGCTTAATGATGCTGGATCAAATTTAATCGTCACTACACTGGAGAGAAAATTAAAATATATTAAAAAAGGAAATATAAAGAATTGAGAACTGCTTAAAATGTATTTAAATGGAATGTTTAGCTTATTATTATTTATCTTTTTCTATTTTTGAAACACATTTAAAAAAATGACTTAAAAAAAAGTTCTGCTGTAAAAAAAAAAGGTGAAGGTTTGATTGTGAATGCTGATTTACTTGACCAACAATCCCCTTTAACTCATAGAAAAAAGACAAATTAATACTATGGAAAAAAAAAACTACTGGGGAAAAGCAGATTAATTCAGTTTAATTAGAAAACCTGAGAAACTTAATAAAAACATTTAAAGTTTACACTGAGTTTTGCTTCATTATTGTCTTCTGCCTTTTTCTTTAATTTAGTTATTTCACACAGATTCATACACATCTCACAATCAGTGGATATGTGTGCAAACACCATTTTCATTTTAGGAAGTGATATTTATTTTTTTAGAGTTCATAAATGTGTCTTATTGAGAAACATTTCTTCCCACAAACTGGTTTTAGTTGGAAAATGTCAATGGTTTTGGGAGCCGTCTTAAACAAAGCTTTGCTCTGAGGAATAAAATCAAGTACAATTAATTAGTATTTTTAATTAGGAGCAATTCAATGTTTAATTTAAGATTTTAGCTTCTCATAAAGTTTTAAAAGTGTAACGTTTGAGAAGAATATGGAAGGTATTTGAGTTGAATGCTGATTTAGTTGTTGCAGTTTCCAGACAGTTCCTTCTGCTGGGAAAACGACAAGGGGTCTTGAAGTGCGGGTCCAGAACTGCAAGTCTCCGGGCCTGCAGACACATGCATATCACTTCTGCAGACCCAGAGACCTGCAGTCTCAAACCCGCAGCGTACTTCTTCGCTTATATTTAGAGATTTTTATAAAGAACTCTCTTTTTAAGGTGCACATGACAGTCAAACTGGACAAATCTGTCCAAACTGAACTGATGCAGTGAGGACGAACCTGGACAGATGTAGGACCTCTCTGTCCATTCTGGCAGAGAGTGTTTTGTTTTAGAGGTTTTTTTTTAGTTTTTTGATAGATATGTTTGTTTTTTCTTTTCTCTGCAGATTTCTCTGATTTGTGACCAGTTAATAAAACATTTCAAACCATTTCAGTCAAAACTCCCACAACCAAATGAGGACCAGACACCAAAGATCAGGCGTTGTTTTATATCTGATTGTTTGTATGTTTTAGCTGGTTTGAAGCACATGTGTGAATGCCATATATTAATATATACATTTCTGTGTCATAAAAATTAAGGAAAAAATTCAGATTAAACAAATCTTTCATCAATTGATGGTGTTTAGTAGTTTTCTACAATAAGCCAAACTGTTTGGTACTGGGATGAACTAAACCTTCAAACTATTAGAATTTATTCTGTACTGAACCTACAAAGTGCTGATCTCCAGAGGAGAATTCGTTTGGAGATCAGAAGAATGATGAAATATTATTATTTTTAATTGGGTGCAATGCAACGTTTAATATTTTAACTTCTTATAAAGCTTTCAATGTCTAACTTTTGTGAAAACTGAGTATTTAAGTTGGACACTGATTTAGTTGTTTCAGTTTCCAGACAGTTTCTACTGGAAACCTCAACTTTGTCTGGGGTCTGGAGGACCTGGTGCTCCAAACATAGTTGCAGCTTTACAATCATCCAGTAGGTGGTGCTGTTGCCAAAGCAATAGAGGCCTAGGAGTGCCATCCAGATCTGTGGGTCTAAATCTGCAGCTCTCAAAGGTCTCCAAAGTTTTGAGGATGGGTTCCAGGGTGGAATTTTCTTGCTACGTGGGGTGGAGCGGAGACGTGTAAAGCCAAGGTGGAAGCTCTTGAATAGGACGACGTCACTGCCCGCTGCACAAGTCATATAGAGAATGTGCACTCTGCAAGCCATGTGAACAAAGCAACACCAACAATGGCGGATCCCCATGTTCTTCTTGTGCTGCTACATCTTTTCAAGTTATTTGATCTCTTAAAACTAAACTTACTCATCATTCAGCATGTATGTGGCCAGTGAAGATGTTGTCTTCCAGTTTTATGAGGATGTAGTAGGAACTAGTGTAGACATGGGGTGTATCGTTGCAAGTTTTCACTGTCATCTAAAGGCCCGGCATGTGTACTACATTGTATAGTTTGCATAGTTGTGTCAACGGCGATCGGGTTAATTCCGCTGTCATATAAATGCAGTTTTTTTCAATCCCACAAAGAGAAAAAAAATGCAAATTTGGTAGCAGCGTTGTCGTGTAAACAAGGCCTTAGAAGATATTTAGAGCAATTTCCGGCTTTATTTAAAGAATTTTTTTGTTGTTGCTTCAGAACCAGAAAAGTCCTACAGACAACAGGACAGAGCCCCACAACTGATTCATCGGGCCTGATGATTCCTTTAACATGCACAGATCTGTCCAAACAATGATTACTGAACAATTGTTGTCCTGGAGAAGTTCTGTGTGGAGATCATCTAGCCTCCACAAAGTCCTCATATTTACCTTCAACCACTGATCATGATGTGAGTCAGACTCGGTGCCATGAGAAACGTTGAACAGCTGTTTTTCCACATTTCTGAAAAGAGTGGCGACATATTAATTCATTTAATTAATCAATTAGCGTCTGCATTTTATCCATCTCTAGATTTACTAGAGAGCAGGGGGCTGCCATATTTCAGCACCTGGTAGCAGTTCAATTGGTTCACCTCTGTTGTCAAACCGGGACGTCCAGACCCAGACCCACCTCTGTCCCCCAATTAAAAATCTGTTAGAAATCATACTGTCAGATGCTGATATTTAGAGACATTCAAGTGTGATATTTACTTAACCATTACCTGATCAAGCTTGGGGCAAATTATACCTCATCATATTTTCTTGTCTTTATTTTTAGGCCCGAGCACCAAGGATGGTACGAATGCCTATTGAAATAAAAGCATTTATTCTTCTTCTCTGAAATGGATGGCATTTTTGGGTGCCTGAACATGTTTGAAAACTCACCAAAATTTGGCTACCCCCCATTGGAATGTGAAAAATGTCATGTTTTGGGGCTCACAGGACTGTTGTTGCCCTGACAATGCATGTCATCAATCTTTATGAAAGTTGGTACCCATGTTCTACATGCAAGGACAAACAAAAAAGCCTCCTAGACCCATGGTCCATACCCAACAGGAAGTCGGCCATTTGGGTTAAAGTTGCCATTTTGCCATTTTACTCGCGTCACATTTGAACAAACTCATCTTAGGGATTTTAATGTAGAGCCACCAGAGTTGGTCAGAATGATCAGAAGGCATGTGTGATTACAACTTATCAAAAACGTTCTCAAAGGAGTAACGGTGTAGTGGGAGCGTGGCCTCAAATTTTGATGTCTCGATATAACTTCCACATAAAACAAGATATATGCACCAAAATGATTTTATCCAATCACCATCAAACTACAGGGATTGATCAAGGTCCCGTTCTAAACAGAAAATGACTACCTCTTCCGGTCTCGGGCTAAGCCAACAGGAAGTGATGTTTTGCACTCTCTGGGGTCCTGCTCCTCAGGAAATAACCCCAAACAGTTGAAACTGCTTCACAGCTTGTCAAACTTTCTCAAGCATCCACAATAAAAAACTCAAGTTCCTTCGCCAAACGTAACCACGGCAAATTTTGGTCCGTCACCATGAAATACAAAGTCCATGTAACTGGCCCAGGGAAGGGTTGATTGGAACCAAACTTGGCATGTATGATGACAGTCATAAGCTAAACTGGGTCACATGACAATATCTTGGAAAAACCACTAAATGGCTCAATAGCACCTCCTACAATATTTCAATCAATTAGCCCCGCCTACCACATTGACCGACAGGGATGACATTCGGCACAGTTAGAAGATATCAGGCGCTACAAAAAAGCTTCTTAGACCATGATCCTTTCCACTGTCGCCTCAAGCATGCTCAAGATGGGGGATTGGCCTGAAGACGAGATTTGATACAGTCTGTTGGTTTCCTTAGCTAGGCTATTTGTTATGAATTGGCTTGTATGAATACTGACTGATGACAACAGATTGGCTCAAACTGATTGTCTATGACAGGCATGTCCAAAGTCTGGCCCGGGGGCCAAATGTGGCCCGTGTTCAAATTTCCACCGACCCACAGCCTATGTCATAAAAGCAATGATATGCGGTCCGCCAGCACTGTTGATGAAAGTATAAAATACGCATCTACATAAACGCCATTTTATATTTTACCAGGAGATAGCAGTAGACTTGTGGCTGCATTTTCACCTGCGCCACATCTTACACCAAAACCAGACATGACCAACATGCTGAAATCCAGATTTCAGTATCACCTTCACATTAGTGCATTAGGGCAAGTTATTTTTCAGTCTTCTGAGCTGAAAAAATTCTAAAATTAATGATTTTTTGTGACAGTCAAAACCAAAGGTTTTAATATTAACAAGTCTTTCCAATCCATGTATTATTTGTTTTTCAATTGACAATCAAACCAGGTCTCATAAACCTGGCACATTAAAGATTTAAATCAATTTTGGTCTGACAGCCAGTTTTTCCATTTGTCACTTTTTACTTTTTGACATCTGATTCAAAATCAGAAAGCATTTCCTCCAGTTTTGATGTTCAATTAAAAAGCCAAAGGAGTGAAACAAGGATTTCTGTCGTACTTCTGAATAATACAACTGTTCCTGTTATTTTACTTTGTTGAATTAAAAAGTCTACTGTGAGGATTTAATCGTGAATAATATGTAATGTTTCAAATTAACCTAGATATGTTAAATCTTCTCAAATTTTTTTTCAGACATTCTCTTTAATAATTTTATGTGGTCTCTTAAATATAAGACAGAGTGATTTAGGTAAAAAAAAAAAGATTTATTTGTGTTCTGAAATGAAAAGTATGCCATTTTCAATAAAAATGTTATAAAATTGTTTTAGGTTAATGGTTCAAAGAATGTCAGGCTGAATGGTTGGCCCTCACAAATTTTAATTGACCAAATCTGGCCCTGTTTGCTAAAAGTTTGGACACCCCTGGTCTATGAAGTGCCCTGAAATTACATTGTCGTGAATTAGCGCTATACAAATAAAGCTGAATTGAAAGTAAATTGACCAATAACTTAAATTGTTCAGGAAGTCGGCCATCTTTAAAATTGTAGGATTTTTTGGGTCAGTTTTGGCCTTTTCTTATCCCTGTATTTGAACGAACTCATACATATGTTATCGTACTGATCTCAAAATCGGTGTGAACGCTCTCAAGGCATGTGTGATCAAAAGTTATCGAAAACTTTCTCAAAGGAGTCGCCGTTTGACAGTGGCGCCCGCTCAAACTTTGAGCTTCAAGCTGTTTCTTTTATCTCCAACATACAACACCCGATCTGCACCAAACTAAACATGGGTTAGTCCAGTTCCATCCTGACCATATGTCCAGATGATGTCTTGACTTTAGCCCAGCCCCCTGGAAACCGGAGGTGACTCATTTCAAGGTCCAAATGACCTGCATTGATCAGAAAATTTTTATAATATGACCTCACATCACTCAGTAAAGATTCCAAACAGCTTATGGTTTTAACATTAACTGAGGTGCTGCACTGACTCTGCCAGAGGGGATGGAGATGTAATGCTGCACACTTCTGCATGACCACACGTGTGACTGCTTGTGAGGTTGAGAGCACAATGGCTGGGAGGTGGCCGGGGGAGGTTGCTGGTGGACGCGGTAGTGCAATAGGCCAAGCGACGCCGTAGGTGCGAGGGCCTTCATCTCCGATTGCGGCTTTAATCACGAAATTCTTAATAATAATAATAATATTTATGTATATATATGTATATATATAATATCTTACATGTCGCCATTCTGTACTCTGAGTTTTAGTAATCAAAATACTGATTTAACATAAATACATTGTGCCTGTGTAAATTCATTTCACCTATCAGTTTATTTTCAAATGAAAGTCCATGGTTAGAAGTATGCAGTGTCAT
>JBBBVU010000021.1:26270361-26286125 GCA_037177055.1 Atherinosoma microstoma | reverse complement strand
AATGAATGAATGAATGAATGAATGAATGAATGAATGAATGAATGAATGGATGAATGAATGAATGAATGAATGAATGAGAAGTATGAACTTTCAGAAAACTGAAAAGCATCTGGGATGTTTTTGGTCGTTCCAATCGTTCAGATCGTGAAACTGATCGAGGTTCATCGCGAAGTCATGAATGAAGGCGAGCGGCCCAAGGATTTTATGAAAAGATGTCATGAAAAGTGGCTTATGAACTTCTTACTGGGATGAAAGGAGCCAAATCAAAGCATGCCAGAGTTTGCAGGGATCACTTTGTAAATCAGTTGTTTTGGGTCCTTCTCTGCTTCTGCTGTGTTGTGAGTAAATTAAAGCTCATAGGGTGAAAGTTTGGGTTTTACTTATCAAGATTGCGGTTGCTAAGCAAGACCCTAAAAACCGAAGCAGAGTTGAACTCGTTTTACTTGAGCTAATCTTTTTGCTTCATTCACCAGGAGGTCCTTTATGACGAAGACGACGTAGCCCCGATCCCATTTCTCTTTTTTACCCCTGGACTCGGTTGCAACTGTTCTGGGATATATTTAATTTCCTTTCGTTTGAAGTGAGCTCCTGAAAAGTCTTCGTTTGAAGGGGTATATAGCGCTACCACTTGCCCCTACCCCTCGGTCCTAACAGGAATTGGGACACCCTACCCCTACACCTGCACACGCAAAGCAGAGTGGTAGGGCCAAGTGGGGAAATGGGATTGGGTCATAGACTGGGCTCCAACACAGAATCTAGACCATGAGTGAAATAGCCAGTCACAGTTTATCAATACCAAACACCTATTAAAACACAAAAATGCACGCTTCTAGAGAATGATGCATCATTTGTCGTAAAGAGTCTTAATCCCAACTTCTTTCACACATCCATAGTTTTTCTGTTTTCATCTGACTGATCGTGTAGAAACTCATCCAATTCAAAGCTTAAAGCTTTCTTGGATAATATATAAGGCTCTATGCCATCACATAACTGAACTTTTCTAAGGTTTAGTGCGTAAACGCAGTTTGAAACTGTAGGAACACTTGGATGACGTGTTGCATCTTTCCACAGGGTAAGTTATTTGGGGTTGTTTGTCCACCACTTCGTTCGACAGACGTATGTAAGACTGCAACAGTCACATGACTAAAACCCAGCTATATAGTTAGGTCTAAATGGAGCAAGAGAAATGATGAGACGAGTACGTAAATAGACATGGACACAAGCTGATGGTTGTAGCCATGTGCACAGAACTGTTAAATCCTCAGGTCGAGTTTAATGTGGGATGTTTCTGCACCTCTATTCACTGCTGACTATTTTAGTCAGGCACACACCCCCACAGCTGAACCAGTCTACCCAAACAAAACAATATATTAAGCTGTTAACTTCAATACAATTTTTTGTATTCTTTTCACATTTAGCAAATGATTGTTTCCCCTTTGCATCAGCCCGTTTTCTGCAACCTGTCCATTCCATTTCTAGAGAATCATTAGCCTTTATGATGGCTACAGTACTGTACATCATAGTTCTTGTTCTTTTTATTAAATATGATGCCTCATGTGTGTTGGGGGGAAGAGGAAGGATATGGAAGGGAGGAGAGACAATATCTACTTTACACAACACACCAAAAAACTTTGACGTCTGATTAAACCCACGGATCTGCCTTCTGGAAAGAGAAGGTCTCCCTGAGCCTTCAGGCTTTGCATCAAGAGACACCCTCCCACTGTGCATGCACCTGCATCAAACGTATGTCTGTATATTTGTGTGTTTGTATCAGTTCTTGCACACAGATATGTAAGAACTAAGAAGTATAAGACTCCTCTCCATGCAGATTTAGAAAACTGATATCAGAAAAAGTACAGTAATCCATATTTTATTACTTGAGTATTTGTGGCGGAGCCTCTGTTGTTAATATAATTCAGACTGGGCTTTGATGAGGCTGAGTAAGTCTGGCCGGTGTGGTCTTGGGGCTGTGGGATTAGATGTTACTGTGCTGAGTGGACTCTTATGCTAACTTCAATCCATTTCCCCAAAGCCCCCCTGTCATCCCAGCTTCTCCCAAAGGTGCATACTGCCATCTTTAAATCATGCAGAGAAATGGGAAAAAAAGAAAAATCAAGCCTAACAAATACACACACACACACACACACACACATATATATATATATATATATATATGTATATATATATATATGTGTATGCTGCTTCATCATATCCAGTATTTCTAATGGGAAAAGGCATAGGCTAATAGCCAAGGAAAGAGAGAAAAAATAAATGAATAAATAGATAAATAATAATAACATAAAAACTGTCTTGTTTTCATTTTCTCTCTTTACGAAAAATCCTTTCACAGTCCCTTCGCTCACATACCCTTTTTGCGATTCAATGTCTATAGTGCTACCAGTATGCAAACCCTGGATGTCCAAATAGTAAATTATCAATGAAAAATAGTCATATCTACAGTGTAGCTCAATAAAATGTCTTTCCATTTGATTTGCATGCAGAAGTCTGCATAATATACAGGCAATTAGTACGTTTAGTTATTGTTTCTTTGGCAGGCCAGAATCCAGCTGGACATGCATAGAGAGATATTTACAATCAAAAAAACCAGTCCAGATCACAAAGGAGTGTGCACTCCAACAAGATCTGAAAAAAAATCCGTGTGCAAATGTTATAGAGGCCAGTTTTATTGTCTTGGAACTATGAGACCAGTGGCGTAACTGGATGCCCCAAAAAATGAGAATAACCTTAACCTGATCACAGAGTGAGCCGAGTGATCACTACTGATCCATTACACTCTGTACACCACTGGCTGGGCTCCTTTCAGAGCCCCTCATCCTTCTCTGAGTCTGGGGAAACAGGCCTGGAAACGGTGAAAATGTCCTGACGTTGTATTTTGGTTTTGGGTGTGGTGGACGCGGACGGCGCCCCCGTGGACGCTCGCCTCTTGTCTGACAGCAGTTTGATAATTTCAGCCACCTGACTCTCTAAGGCGCCCAGACGGCCTCCCAGAGTCTGGATGTCCCCCCGGAGCTCCAGCCGGGTCTCATGCAGCGCGGCTTGGAGGGCCTGCTCTGGTATGGGGCAGAAGGGGTGAGGCGACCCTGCCTCTCCAGGGAGAGGACTGTGGAAGAGGGGGGTAACCGCTGCAGGGGTCCGCGCCTCCCCTGCTCGGTCAATCCGCAACTCGCTCTTTGTGATCCCACTGTCGCAGGAGTCCGTCTTGCGAAGCGGGTTGTTGCTGGAAACCCCACCCTCCCCCATATCTACATTCCCTCCTGCTTCCTGACCTTTACTGTCCTGAGATAACATCTCCACAGAAACAGCCTTGACATTGTTGTTTAGGCCCTCCTTCCTGGCCTCCATTGGAGCCATGTTGTTTTTCAGGCGCATCCACCCGCTGGCCCTGGCGGCCGGCTTTCCCAGCACAGGACTGGTGTTGACTTTGAGCCTGACCGGCTGCTCGCCTACCCCTGTAGCAGAGTTGGGCTGCAGCTCCATGATATCACAGTTATTCTGCTTGGCAGGGGGCTCGCTGGGATGGCTGTAGGCCAGTGAACTCTGCATGGGCGTGACCTGAGACACGGTCAGCACGCTGCTGCTGGGCGGAGCCCCGTTCTGCATGGAGGTGTGGGGCCGCTGCAGGCTTAGCGGCAGCGAGTGTTGCAGGCTGGAGTGGCCCAGCTGCAGGGTGTGGGGGTGCAGGTGGTGCTGCTGCTGCTGCTCCACCTGAAGCTGGTTCTTCTCCAGGTCCAGCGGAGAAGCAGCTGCAGCTCCCTGGTTGCGGAGCTCCTTCTGCTGCTTGAACTTCTGGAAAAGCTTGCGGACCGGGTGGTCCTGCGGGATGGTTAGCTGCACCTCGTTCTTCGCTCGCTGCCTCTCTTCTTCCTCCTTCTTCACCTCACTGATTTTACGGAAAATTATCTGGAAAGAAAACAAAGAAAAGAACAACATGGTGATATAATGAGAACAATTTCCCCTGGAGAATCGAACATTAATCATCAGATATAAAGCAGTTCTGTATCCGGGACGTTTTTCCACTGAAGGACATTCCCATGTCACCTTACCTCTGCTGTGCAGTCAGGTACTGTAAAGTGTTTCTGACTTCTGAAGATCGGTGTTGAATTATCTATTAATGCTTCCACCCCCTGCCTCTCCCACACCCCTATTATTCAGCTAAGTCTGGCGCCAGGCTTTCTCCTGGCTCCGCTTACACACTAATTACATTGGGAATGACAGAAATCCCTGCCAGGCAGGCAGGCAGCCATCTAATCTACTATCAGTGTTATTCTTGGTTAAAATGATCATGTTTTCTGTACATGGGAAGCTCAGTGGATCTTTGAGTTAAATGTAGAAACTTTGGGATTGCTTTCCACCTCTTAAAGTTCAACTTTTCATCCACCCATACTTCCTGCTCATCCAACATGCTGCTCAAAGATGACTCAGCAAACCCCACTGCTCTAAACTAGAAGACAGGGAATGAGGATTGGGAAAAGGAAACATTTCTAGTCTCCATGGCGATGTACCTGGAGGCATACTCAGAGTTTTACACTTTTAATTAAATTAACTTTGACAAGCAGAGTGCAGATTAAAGAAAAGCAATTGGAAAGTTTCTACTCATGGGTTTTGTTTTTGTACCTGTCACCTCTGAAATGAACTGATGTCCAAATCCCAAATAACAAGTGGTGTAACTGAGCCGGTGGGAAGGTGGAAAACAATCAGATTATCTCCACTGAAGCGATGACACTTGCTTCTGGTTTCCATGACATCAGTCTGTTAAAACGGCTGAAAGGAGTTGAGGAGTAAAATATAAGACTGGTGCTTCTGTCTATTCGTATATTTCATGTTGAGAAAAAGACAAAAAAAGAAAAAAACAAGCTGATTGTCCAGGAAAAGTTGTCCAATGTCACAACTTCCTGGGTTTTAGCTTTTCCACACATCACTTTTCTGTCCGCTGCAGCAGGTTTGTGTGTCAGCTGCATCCTATTATGTTTTAATAGGTTTGGGATGATTCTGTTTGTGTCATGAGTAATAAGGAGAGAAACTGCCAGCACACAGTTCATCATGCTGCTGTGAAAGTGAGGCGACGTGCACAAGACAAAACCTCTGAGAGCAGCTGCAGACTGCACACACACATTCTCAAACCCATCATCTCTTCTGCACTGAAGAGTCATGGTGTTTAAACAGAGGGAGACTAGTTCTGGCTGAGCAAATATAATCGAACCAGACTCCACCTGTTCACTGCCCTTGTTCCACCTGAGATTACGCAGACAATGAAGCTATTCAAACATTTATTCATGTTAAGTGCTCATAACTTCTCAAACAAGTCGGTATAAAGTTAGAGAGTAAATAGAAAATGAGAGATTTGGACAGAAACACATTAAGCTCGCCCCCGTCGCTCTCTCTCTGATCCACGCCTTCATCACCTGGATTATTGCAACAGCATCCTCTATGGTTCACCCTCCAAACTCCTCAATAAACTTCAGAATATCCAGAACTCAGGCTTTTTACCCTTTCCCCCATCCGAGACCATATCACCCATGTCCACCAGAACCATCACTGGTTTCCCATCGCTCAACACATCCAGATAAAGTTTTCCTCCTCACTTTCAAACTGTCCATAACCAGGCCCCTTCTTCCCTTACTGACCTCCTCCACCCTTACACTTCATCCCAAAGCCCCCGGTCCTCAGACTCCAATTTCCTCCATATTACAATTTTACCATCTTCAGATCACTGTTTAAAACTCACCTTTTTAAAATTGATTTTAACTTTACTTCAGTTGAACTTCTATTTACTGCCTGTTTTAAGGAAAGCATCGGAGTATTACGTAAATCACTCTATAAATTAAATGTATTATTATTATTATTTATAAAGTGATTGTTACAAAACTGAGAGCTGTAGAGAATTGTGACGTCATCTTTCCGTTTTCCATCATTTTTCTGTCCAGGACTTCTAGGATGCTTTCCCACTGGTGCTGTCTGGTCTGCTTTAAATGAACCCTGGTCCACATCCAGTTAGTTTAGATCAGTGTGAACACTCGTTCACGCTCTGCTATGAACCAAAGAATCAAACTCTAGACTGCTGAAAAGTTGAGGATCTTGATTCACTTGCAAGCGAACAGTGTGCTGACATTGTGAAAGCAAATGGAGCATCCAGTGGACCAGAGAGAGGAAGTGATGCATAGCTCGCCTCGCTGCCTCTGCTGCTGATCAGACTGGACACAATCTGGTGAAAACTGCATTAGGTTTAAACTCCAAAGTAAAAACAGGAACCCCAAGACTGCACCAACCTGTTGTTGCTCCATTGTTTACATGTTGTGAACAAGTCAGCTGACAGAGAAAGATTTCCATTATCAGTCGTGGCCAGTCGATGAGCCAGAATTTTTTCTTTCTCCTGCTTTTTTAAATTTTTGGTCAGTGCTCGTTTCGGGTGATATCGCCCCAAATGAGCAGTTGCTGTAACTGCATAACGTTTTCCAAGAATTCAAGGGACTTGATTGTCATATCAGAACACATTTAGCCATGGGACAGTACAAATATCAGTACCTGAGGTCCCAGATTTAGCCCAATAAATAGTTGAATATTTACTAACAGATCTAAGTATAAAATAAAATAAGAATAAATAAAAAAAAAGATATAAATAAATAATAAAATAGAATACAACAAAAGCCAAATCCAGAGGAGAGAAAGTCTGATTGGCCACCAGTATATATATGGTGGGGGAATGCGGCATGTCTTGGCATTCCTCACCCGACTGAACCAAGTCCCTGGACTAGAGGGCTAAAAAATCCTGGTCTTTAGAAGCAGTGAAGCAGAAGATTTAAGACTTGCATCCAACAGCTACATAGCTAACCATCTTATCCATTATGTTAAAGATGCATCAGATCATCAGAAAAACACAGTAATGCTCAGTGTGTTGGAGGACATAGTAAACAATCTTGTTGTGCAGTTGTTAGAGGACTACATTCATTTTGTTCAGGGTCAAAGTGGAACACTTCAGAGGTTTTCTTGGCTACACATGTACTCAGGAAAGTGTTATTGAAATAGCTACTGTAGTGGTGTACTTATTAGAGTGTTAGGGGCCACGCAGAACGAGGGCTGGGGATCACCACCAACACCTGCCTCTAGAACAGTAGGTGTGTTTACATTACCTCTAGAATTACGCAAAACCTAAATATCACAATAAAAATCTGGTAATGGAAACAACTACATTTCAAAAAACCTCTCAAATATCACAAAAGTTTTTACGCTCCCAGGAGGAGGTTTTCCAGACGTATCCATATAAAAGTATTTCGCAAAAGTGTAATGGAAACACCTTTTCCACATTTTCACTTCACTGGACGTGACGTGGAGGCGTCGCGTGACCCGTTTGTTTACAGTAAAGATGGCTGGGAATGTATGAACGGAGGAAGAGATGGGAATCTTTTTACAAATAACTAAACAGAAAAAATATAACGGTCATCCTTGATAACAAACAACAGCAACTTGCTCCAAAACATAAAATGTTTTGCATCTCCATCTTCCTCAGAGATGGGTCTATACGGGACAAGATTTTACGTGAATTACGGCTTAGTGGTTCTCAAACAAATCCAGGCAAGAGAAGCTGATTTTCGGCATATGGGTGCTTCATCAGAACTGTTAACATAATCTACCAAAAACCACTTTCTCTACCTTTTTTATGAAGAACACCAACATATATTATCCTGAGTGTCATGGCTCAAAAAGCTTGAGAACGCCTGCTCTAGAGCGTCCATTTTGCACCCTGATAGTTTTACAGAGACAACTGGGACAGATGAACACCTGATACTGCTGACACTAACGAACTCTCCAACATCATGACAAGATGTTTAGTTTTTCAATTAGTCCAAAAAACAAACTCAGCTCAGTTTTCCTGCTTTGCTTAGTTCATTCCAGGATTTAACACCTCTGCTGGACAATGTTTACAGATATGACACTTCAGCTGGAAATACAGCCTTTGCAGCGCCGCAGGAACTTCTTTTTTGAATGAAAATATGTCTTCAACCATTCATTTTTACCTGAAGTGATGTGCCAACTTTCAAACAACAACAATCTGTCTTTCTGTCTAGATTTTCTTTAGTTTTGTTACTTAATCTTTGCCCAATCTTGTTGCTGACTAATCAACCTGGAGTATAATCCCGCAGGCTTGTTCTGTGCATACACCTGTTTTAATAAGAATCCCAGCGCCCAGGTGCTATGACTGGTCCTCACTGACTTCTCTGGATCCATTCCTGGATCCTCGCTCACTCTGAGCAATTAAGTCCAGCTCATCTTTGGCTGACTTGTGCTTTTGACTTTTGATGCAACAGAAATTTGAGACGCATCCTGGGTTATGGCCAACATACAGAAAAACAAAGTCTCCACTCTAACATTAATTCTCATCTTCGTCTTTTAAAAGGCTTTTTGGAAAAATCAATGCTAGAAGATACATTTGGATTCCTGGCTCAGGCATAAACCTGCAAAGCCTAAATATTAATTCAGACTTAGTGTTAATGCATAGTTGGGAAGATCAAACAGATGCACATCTTTATTATGCCAAAAGAAGAAGAGAAAAATCCACTTTAGCTGGAAATGTTTAAGCCCAGGGGAATGATTCAAACTTCATCTGAACCTGTGTGATATAACAGCAAATTATTGCAAAGTTTAGAAAACAGACCTCATGAATATTTACCTTATATTTACAAACCAAGTCTGAATAAAATGTAATAGTACAGACAAGAATAGCCCCTGAATTATTTATAAAAATGGATTTTGTTTCACAGCACTCAGACACTGTACTAATAGAAAGCCGCCATAGTCTCAGAAATAATGACCTTTAAACATTTCATGAGGAATGAAGAAACAATGCGCCAAAGAGTAATAAAAACTCTAAATAAAGCCGCAGTTAAGCCTGACGCGTTTGTAACGTTAACTTCAGGTGTGCTTGACTCACTGAAGTGTTCACTCATATGTCACTTCAAAAAAACAACACTTCACCTCCAGGAATAGAAGTGGTACAAGCAATGGGAAATACATACATCTTAGACAAACACAATCATGAAGTTCATCTTCTCTGTCTAAAACAAGCTGAGAAAATATTTTTACCATCACTACGTCAACATAACGAGGGTTGCTTTCTTCAGATAATGGGTTAAACATAATTTTGAATTAACTTGTGATCGGGACATGAGGTCATTTCTCTGAGGTCAGGCTGAATCTGCATTATAAAGTATAATTTATTCACATACTGTGGGTTTCTGCCCATCTAAAAGAAAACCAGTTGACATCAGAGTACTTACCAGTAGTGTTTTTGCATCTTGAAGCTCCTCGTGATGACCGTATGAAACCAGGCCTGACTCGTTTTTCACCATTTAGCCTCATTTTTGCTGACCCAATTATTCAGGCCTTATGTCTCTTTGACAGCCAGCCTCATTCAGTCTGAAGAGGCTGTCCACCGAGTAACATGCACGAAATAACCAGGACTTGTGAGTAATGGAGCCCCCTCATAAACACAAGAAGAGTCATAAGAAAAAAGACAAATTCCCTCTCATGAGCTACTCGGCTTAACAGCCGTCAATTAGTTATGACTCAGAGGTGGCGTTGTTGAGATAATGGCTGAAATTATTCATTATACCATCATGTTTTATATCATTACCAACATTTTCCCCGTCGATACGATATTATTCGTTTATGATTGCCCCTTAAAGGAAAATCTAAATTGTACAGCGTTCATTGATATAATTATTATAAGCCCAGTATGAAATATAAATAAAACTCAGGAACAGAAATGCTTTTAAACAATAAATGATACTGATGAGTAAATTATACAAAAATAAGATAAAAATAAATCTTTTTTAAATGAAAAAAACTATTGTAATACAGATTAATGTGAGATTATTCACATTTATTAAATGGAAAGTAAAAATATATAATATGTAATAGTAATATGATAAAAATAACAAAACATAATTTGCAATAACCTGCAATATCAAGTAGATATGAAAATATCTGAGATGCTGACGTCTCCATAACACCCTGACTTACAGATCTCAGATTCACTCTTAGTACGTCATGACGAGTGTATCCGGCAAAGGATTAAACAGAGACGTGGGTGCAATAGGGAGAAACTCCATCCAGCTGTTGCATTGGTATATTAGTGTATGTGTAAAACTCCCAGCTGTCTCCAGTAAGGTTTGTAAACCTACCAGGTGAAAAATTATGTACTGGTAGCCAAATCAACCCACAAGTCCAGTACAGCCCTGTAACACTGCAACACAATCTTAACTTGCCTTCAAGCCACTGAGCCCAGATTTAATTCTCTGGGCTTACTGTGTTGCCAGATCTGCAAAAGTTCAGCATTATTATTTTTACTTGATCCAGTTTTCATCCTTTGCAGGTTAAGTCATGCAAATTTTGGCATCCAGGGAGGACGTATTTCATGTAAGTTGAAAGGAGAACAGCTTGCTGAGTTGTTCTTTAACTTTATCTGAATAAAGTCTTGAGCTCCTACTGAAGTCTTCCGATACTACAGAAGCCGAACCTGTGTGAAAAAATTAGGGCTGTCAAACTTAATGCGTTAATGCGAAGAGATCAATTGTTGGAATTAACGCCTTATTTTGTTTAACACCATAAAGTTATTAATCATGACATATTAAAAATCTGAATTTGGCATTATATCCGGGAGAGAAAAGCTGATTTGGGGCATGTAGGTGCCTTGTTACAGCTTGATAGTTTCAAGCCTCACATTTAAGAGTGTCAAACAATGGTCCTCGAGGGCTGCTATCCTGCAAGTTTTATTGGTTTTCCTGGTCCAACACACCTGATTCAATCAAATGGATCCAACAGCTTCTTGTCAAATTCTTCACAATGATCCGTTATTTTCAGTCAGATGTGTTGGAGCAGGGAAACATCAAGAACCTGCAAGATAGCAGCCCTCATGGACCAGAGTTTGACACGTGTGATTTGTGGTTCTCAAATTGGGGACCCCAATGGGGTTTGCAAAATAATTTCAGGGGGTTGCCAGATAATTGTAAAAATTATATACCCTACATTTATCAAATAAATTTGCGATTTTTATTAAGGCTGTAAAAATGGAAGTGTTTATGCTGAGATAAATCTGTGAAATTCTTAATTTTTTAACACATTAACAACAAAGTTAGTATGTTATATCAAAAATCTGAATCTGGGGGACTAACATGTTATCTTCGGGGTCGTGCCTCAAAAAGTTTGAGAAACACTGATTTAGAGGATGACCGATTTGATATATCGCACAATTAACCACTGAGTAGTCGCATCTCACACTCTGGACCATGCTCCTTACCAATTTACTGTAATGGGATTTATCATTACTCATATTGGTACTTGGAAACAGCAAGTACTCAAATGTAAGAACTTGCACTTGTACTCTGTTTTGGTGCATCCCTAAGTTTTGTAGATGACAAGGTTTAGCCAAAGACGGTGTTTTAATTTCACTATGGTTAAAACAGCTAACAGTATAATAACTTCTCAGGACATCATTTTTCCAGCAGACAGTCTGTTGGTTCGGTTGTTGAAGTTATCAAACTAAATCATTACAATGTATACTGTCTCTACTTTTGTACAATCAGTTACATGTTGTCCCTGGAATCCTGTTGTCAACACACAGCCTTATAATAACTCCATACTTATAATAAATGTCATGTTAAACACATCTTGTTCTTTAACTTACTGTAAAAAACGAGCTTGGAAAAGCCCTCTGCAAATGATTTGTTGCAAAGCAAACAGGATCTTCATCTTGTATTCACACCTTGGCAGGAAAGTAAGGAGTGGGGTTTATTACTTAATTAATCATTTAAGTAATGAGCTCACAGCTGGATTAGCAGATAAATGCATACATATTATAACATTGGCTCAAATACCAGTTTTATTTCAGGTATCCACAGATATGTAAGCCCTATTTTCACCAGAGGAACCTGAAAAAGTAAAAGTTTGGACAGAAAAGCAGAAAAGTGGTTCTCTTGAGTCTTCAAAGTGTTTCTTGATATTACATGAGCAGGTGTGATATGGAAGCAGACCGGAGAGTTTGCTCCCGTCTGGGATGGAGGAAGAGGCTTCCAACATTACAGCTGCTGCACCACTCAACTCATTTCCTAAAAAGAGGCTACATGTTCGTATTACTACACATATACTTGGCTGCATTAAGTTTTTATGAAGACCTCAGCAAAAATAAACTTTAGAGGACTAAAACTTTTGATACTTCTGGGGTTTGTTTATTAAAAACTGTAAGTGCAGTATATGAATTTTAAATTAAATTATCTGGGAACACATCTGACAAAAATAACAGATTACTGGCATAGTTTCAACATGCAGCTC
Organism: Atherinosoma microstoma; assembly: GCA_037177055.1. Lineage (NCBI taxonomy): Eukaryota > Metazoa > Chordata > Actinopteri > Atheriniformes > Atherinidae > Atherinosoma > Atherinosoma microstoma. The sequence goes on along the minus strand of JBBBVU010000021.1, from coordinate 26,273,780 downwards.
TTAGTTCTAAGTAGCGACTCATTTTCACTCCCGAGTTGCGGTGATCTGACACTTAGTCAGGAGCAGGTTGTGTGTAATAGAGAAACAGGGGGAACCCCAAAGCACCACTGTTCAACAAGCAGGGTTTCCCAAGATGGTAAGGAAACAGCTGTAGGACGTGTCACCATGGTTATGTGGAAAATGTTGAAGCTTTTTTCAACAAAATGTATTTCATTTATCTGTAAAGACATGACACCTTAACCAGTATTTTTATCTTGCATCCAGACAAACCGGCAGGTCATTTTAACGGCACAAAAAGCTTGAAATAAATAGAACTGCCATACAAGATAATTATTTTCTTCTTTTCAGACACACACAAAACTTTCTGCTCACTTGTCCATCTTTGGCTGCTGCTAATTGGACATTAATGTCAATATAAGCTCTATGATTTGTGGAAAGTTGGGACAGAAAGTGGATTCATCATCATTTCCAGGTCTAAATAGAGGTCTCTTAGAAAAATAGTAGTGAAAGTGATGAAAATGGGTCACTCACTGTGGATTTACCATATAGAGTCTCTGAATAAACACTACATTTTGTGGCCTGATTGTAAACATCCTGGACGGGATATAAATACCTGGAAAACTACCATAGATCACCTCAAGGGTAAGCTATGTATCACAATTTACCCCACAGAGTTACAGACTACCGCTCCTGAGAAATAGTTGACACTATAAGCGAGAGCACTCGTGGGACCCCGGGGATCCAGTTGAGTTTTTAGGGTAGATATTGCATTCCCATTAAGTCCTGACTGTTAAGTTTTAGCATTGTGGTTGTAACATAAAACATTTTCTACTATTGTTCTCAGAAGTGCTCTTTTCTTAAAAATGCTTCTTTATCAAAAATACTTTCTCGTTTAATGTGGAGTACCTGTCAGGAAAAACCTTGTAGTCTGTGTTGTGCGAATGCTTATGATTCTCCTTCTGCCTCTAGCCGTGGGAATAAACAAGTCCTCCAGCTGAACTGGTTATGTCTGTCATTTATTCATACAACTCATAATGGCATCCTGTAAAGTACAAACTGTACAAGCAGCAAGAGGTAGGTACGTCTACTGTCTCCACATCAGAACAGTTGTCATTGCAGAGTCTAATGTTTAAGAAGCCACAAAGTAGGGCATAAAGAGGAAACAGGGGGGGTGGATGGAGCAGTTAACTTTGATAAACTTCTAACTTACAAAATGGTCAGGCTTTGAGATAAAATACATTCTTCTTACGATGCAACTGTCAGTCATAGGTGCCGTTTCACAGGTTGCTGTGGTTACATGTAAATACAAAACATTAAGAAGAAACTGTCATTTACTTGATGGCTTTAGGCTGTAAAATCACAGGTCATGGTTAGAGCTAAAATATATTCTATTTACAACACGCCTGTCATCATCATGGACGTCATTTTCACTTCTCACATGCCGTTACTACCAAAACCATCAGAGGGCACATATTCCATGAACATCACAATGGGCCATATCTGCCTGCGTGCACTGAAGCTGCATGGGCGGTTTTGGGGAGGAATAAGGTTAAGTAAGATCAAATTATTCCGACAATTAACAACAAATTCCATAAATGATGGTCCAGCATTGAGAATGCCATTTTAATATATGTGTTTATCCTGACTGATGTAATGAATAAAAGTTGAAGTATTGCATACAGAGAGCATACAGCATCCTTTTGGTATTTCCACATCAACATTTTTCTCTGTAAATATATGTCTAATGGGGCTAGTGGCATGAAATTTTCACCGGATGTTCCATATATACACAGAAACCGTAATAAATAAGTTCAGAATTTTAACTCATTGACTGCCAGCCATTTTCAGAGCCATTGCCAATGGGTTAAGTTACATGTATTGAAGTGGAATGACCCAGGGAGGAAACGTATTGAACACATGAAGAAATGGACGTACAAAAAGGCAGCAGCTGAAATCTGTCAGTAATTAGACAGCAGTCCTGCCCCTCGTCAGTGCAAATTAATATCAGATGGTTCAGGCCCAACTAATGGCCTATAATAAGGTGCCTGATGGCCAAGGTGAGACATGAGAAACCTTACATGATGAGTGAAAACTAAGAGCTTTGACAAGACCTGCCCAAAATATACCGATTGGTGAATGATTTCTACAATTCTGAATGTTTGGACCATAAGCAGGAAGTAGACAGAGCATAACTTCACCATAAACCAGCCACGACCAGGTGCTCCAAGGTTTCTGTAAGAGGAGTGAAAAAAATCCTCTGAAGAGTTGTCCAAGAGTAAGGACCACTGGTGGAGAGCTTCAGAAAGACCTGGAATTAGCAGCTAAAGCTCTTTCAAAGGAAATGATTGTATTGCTATCAACCACCACAGCCTGTACGCCGCTTACCATGCAAGACTCCTCCTCTGAAAAGAAATACTGAGAACATAGTCTGGTCAGTGAGACAAAAAATTAACTCATTGGATGCCATAATAAACACCATGTTATTTTTGGAGAATAAATATAATGAATATTACACCAAAAACAACAACAGTGAAGTTTGGTGGTGGGAGCATCATGGTGTGAGGTCGGTTTTTCAGCATAAGAAGCTATGAAACTTCATATAATGGATGGATGGATGGATGGATGGATGGATGGATGGATGGATGGATGGATGGATGGATGGATGGATGGATGGATAAATGAGCCGAGACATTCTAGCAGAGTTCTTGTCTATGAATTCTATAATTCAACATTCTTAGCTTTACAGGTAAGCTGAACTAGACAGCTTTAATCTGATATCTGTATTCATTATCTGTTTTTATTTTCAGCCTCCCAGGTAATCACCAGGAGGACAGACTGAGCAGCTCTGAGATAAACTAGCTTCTTGATTATCCGCACTACTTACCACTGTCTTGATCTCTTCTTTTCTTCTGTTTTTCCTCCCTTTCTTTTGTCACTTTTGTAGAAAACTTCTAATCTTTATAAGTTTATAAGTAAACAAACTCCAGATTGTTTACTTAAAATGCACCACTAGAGAGGTGAGGGGCCTTTAGGGAGTTCTGTAGTGGTCGGCCACTGTCATTGCGAACTCTCCATATAACTGCTCTGTCTTGATTCAAACTTGGTCGGCCCTCAGAAGCCCTCTTCTGGCTCGGGGCCCAAAGGCAAGGCAAGTTTATTTGTATAGCATATTTCATGTACAGGACAATTCAAGGTGCTTTACATACAAACATTAGCAACATTACAGGAAAAACAAAAATAAAAATCCCATATTTCTTCAACATATCCACCTTTGTCAAAATATTCACCTGTTTACTATGTAGAAACCTGAACACATAAATAAATAAAATATGCCTGCAGTGGCGTTTTGCCTTCAAGTATTTGATTGTTCAACTGATACCAGGGATGGTAAATCACTTTTTGTTTATGCACAGCAACCT
>JBBBVU010000021.1:26232627-26249646 GCA_037177055.1 Atherinosoma microstoma | reverse complement strand
CACAGGAGGGCAGTAGAGAGTCATTTATAAACACGGAATTGAGAATAATTCAGAGGTGAAATATCAATGTTTTGGTCTATGTGAAATTGCAAATAAATTCTGAAGATTCTTAAACAAACTCGCAAGATGGCAAAAAACAAACATGGATTCCACATCAAGCGACAACAATGTTGTGCTGCTGCTGGTAAAAGAAAAGAAAAAAAAGGTTGCACCAGGTACATACTATCCTAGAGAAGAGAGGAGAGCTTGGGGAGTTTAATTGTTTAGTCCAGGAGCTGAAGCTGTACCACGGCCGCTTCAGGACCTGGTTGTGTTTAGGATGTCCGCTGGCACTTGTTCGCCACACATTGTCGCAGTAATTTTTTTTCTCGCTTGTCAAACAGACGAGAGTAGGCTACTATGACACAAAGACAATAAGACGCTCGGCCACGGTGATCCAAAGTTTGAATGAAGTAGCAGCAACAAAGTGACATGTGCATAGCTTGCGACCAGCTCTGGTGACGCTGTCAACACGCCTTCTCTGATTGGTCGGATTGTGTATTTGTAAGAAAATCGATTTCTTGAAAAAATAAAACTCGCCAAATCGCTGGACGGCATTTCGTCACTGATGCGAACGTTCCCATTGACTTCACATTGAATATTTTGTCCGAAAAATTTGCACCGCAGTGGTTTTTATCAAATCAGAGTAGGTGTGTAATGGCCTTTAGGGTTAGACTCTAGTTATTTAAGATCATGTTTGCATTTCTTTTGCCTTATTTTTACATTTATTTTCTTTAGGTTTTTTTATGGTAAATCAAGGAAGAACAACTCTTGGATCAGTACGGATTTAAAGAATATATAATATTAAACTGATCCGCATAATAAAAACGTTCCTTTGTAATGGATCACAAACGGACAGAAAAGTGTTTTAGCCCTACTTTAAACATTCTGCAGTGTATCTCAGTTTTCACATGACTGATGCACTCCTGTATAATCGCTGCATGTGACAAATGAAAAGCTTAAAACAAATAATCAAACATTGTAAGTTCAGATCAGATACTTGGGACTTCTTGAAACTCTTCTGTACTGAATGACGAGACTATTTTGGAAACTTGTGTGTATTCAGTTCCACACAACGGTATCCTTCTATCAAACCAGTTCAGCAGTAGAGTTCTGTGTTTTATGACCAGCATCAATCAGATTAAGTGATGCTTAAAAGCCTCTGAGCTGACTTGGCCTCCATCTAGTTGTGTAATGAGACAATCAAGAGCTGTCACACTACACTTCCAGAAAAGTAAGTAAAAAAATATCCAACTCCAGAATTAAAACCAGTCTGAAACTAGTTTAGTGGCTGGTTCAAACGTTTGGAGAATGTTGTTGCAACCAAGGTCAGATAAAGCCAAGGTTTTACTCTCTGGGTTGCCTTCATCTGCAACTACATGCAACTGTGAATTCACCTCCTAAACTTCATTACAAAATGACCCAACACCTGAAGCGGTCTACTTCACCTGAGACAATAATGGATACTTACCTTTCTGTTGAGGTGGACACAGATGTCAGCTCGCATGTCTTTGGGACAGATGGATAAAACCTGAAAGAGTGGGAAAGATATCATGGAGTCATATTAAAGGTTACAGAAAAATCTTGGATCTAATTGCATGAAATAATCACATTCTTCTTTTCCAAATTTTCCATTTAAGCAAAAGATATTTGGAGGAGGTTTTCAGCAGACAAACATTTTTATTGTTGTGGCTTTTATGACTCATGTCCTCCTTTATTTGGGCAGCAGCTCGTTCCTAATTCCTAATCTTGTGATCCAATGGTTTAAAATCACAGTCCAATAATGTCAGCATAGTCTGCAAAGGGCAGACAACTAATCTGGAGTAAAATGAGAAGGTTTTTTTCTTGTTCAGGGAGAACATGCAAACTTTAAAGTTGGGGATTTAACACCATGCACCGCCCCAATCTGCTCCCAGATAAGGTTTATTTATCACAAAAGTAAACATGTGGAAATCGTCATTTGTATGATGGGTGTTGTATCACAGTAGAAAACTGCTAAATGAAGATACTGGACAGTTTTTGAGTCTTTAATGGAAATCTGCAACATATTTTTCCATGGACCAACGCAGGCATTTCAACAATCTGTCATGAGTTAGCTTGGCCTGGAGAAGGTTGCAAGGAGGCTGGAAAATATCCCAGCTGGCATTAGACAAGAGAAAGCCCACTGTAGGATGTTTACCCTGAGTTCTCTAAGGGCTACGAGTTACAACCAACAACCACCTCCCAGGGGACAGGCAGCAGACCGGGGTGGCAGCATTTTACAGTATGCTAGAGGCTGATCAGGACAACTTATAAATGATTAGATGTTTCTGAGATTGTTAAGCCTTTTTCTTTTTTTTGGTTTGTTTTCTTTCTATCTTGGACTTTCAGTCCACACAGCAGAAATGAGAACAAGCTGTGTTGCATCCATTTCTAATGTTTGTGTCAGTGAGGGACAGTCAATGTTTCTTTGAAGAAAGTATGAGATGTGTGCATGTTTGTGCTCTGGCTGTAGCACCCTAAGCAAAAACTAGCATGTAAACCCCATGTCCCGGGGAAAATAAACCCAAACCCAGTTCCGCAGGTGGATGAACTCAATGAAGACTTTATTTAACACAGTTATCACCAACTCTGGACTCTTGGACCAGTGTCCTGCAGGTTTTAGATATTTCCCAGCTGCAACACACCTGACTCCAATGAAATGATTCTGCACAAGCCTCTTAATGACCCATTAATTTCAGTAATTTGCGTTCCAGCAGGGAAAGATCTTTAACCCGTAGGACACCGGCCAAAGACCTACGAAGTTTGTGATCTCTCATTAAATCTTTTAAGCCTTGTGCCCATCCTTTAGGCCTCTGCTCGAAAATAATGAAATGATTATATACTGTATCTGCAATTCCAAGGACTATTTGAATACTTTTGGAGTCACAGTAGAGGGAAGACGTGTGAGATCTTTTAGGATCTGTAAATATATGTGCAACTGGTGAAGAATAAATGAAGACGGTACCAGTGAAAAAAGTTTCAGGCTTGCATAAAAGACAACATTTTCAGGATTAATCTGAATATCTCTTTGAAATGATGCAGCTGTAGGTCTAAACCAGATCATAGTAGCTCCAGTATGTGAACATGATCTGTGCAAAGGCCAACTCTGATAAATAGAAGTATAATAAAATTAGAGAGATTTTAGTTTTAGATAGTTAAGATGAGGTCTCTAAAATACCCATTTTGGCACTTGTTGTATCAGTTTTAGGTTTGGGGTTCATTTTCACAACTAAATTAATGATGCTGGATTTTTCTTACGGTGCCAGAGAGGAAAACTCCCAAGATGGGGCGCAACTGGAGCCACTGGATTTAAAAACATGACCTCTGTCTTTTTTTCATTAAAATGGAGGAAAGTTAGCACCATCCATCCCCTGATGTCAGCGAAACAATCAAGGAGAGGCTGAACCAAACCATTATGCTTTAAAGGGAAATAGACTTGAGTGTCATCAGTGTATAAGTGAAGTGGCACACCATACTTTCCAAAAATAGCACCAAATGGCAGCAAATAAAGAAAAGGAGAGGGCAATAATGGAGTCCTGTGGCATCCCCAGGGGAGGGCAGCAGAAGCAGAAGTAAAATCATCCATCATGACACAGAAACTCATATCAGACCTGAACCATTTCAAAGCTGAACCAGTGATATCCCTCCGAATTTAAAAGGTTAATAAACACACAAATGACATGCCAAGGCAAACACACATACAAAAAAACATATGAACATACACGACTAATTGGCTGACTGACAAATCAAGTGACAATGACAACAATAGTGACAATGATCTGATAAAGAACTCGAAAGCACTCAGAGAGCGCAGACCTCCACCAAGCCATTGTAATTTTGTCTTTTTTGCCATCGATTGTGAGCATTATTTTTGAGTTAGAAGCTCTAATGGAAATATGATCCCCATCTCCCAATAGTTTAAAAAATTCCTGGATCCAGGTGGTGATCATAGCTTTTTCAGTTATATTGGTAACAGACAGACAGACAAACCAATGCCGAATATATGACCTCCGTCTTAACGGAGGCAACAAAGAAAACCAGGCAGATTATACACAGACGGACTAATAACGATCAGTAACTGGAGCAGGATGTAAAACTACAGATAATAGAAACATAAATATGAACAAACCAAAACATGGAATATTTAAATGCATCATCATAAACCTGAACTTCAGAAAGTTTAGCTGAAAGTCCAGAACAGACTGAGGAAATCTAACACAGAACCAAAAAACCCCATAGATCCAGGTGTTAAGTTTCCATCATTAACTGGAGCCAGGGGTCATTAACAGCACCATCTTCTGTAGAGTTATCTGAGGTGAGACTAAATGACAATTTAACACCCTCCCATTGCATCTAAAAGCCAAATGTTAGAGGTTGTTTGCAACTAACAGCTTTTTAATTGAGATACTTAGATTACCGAAAAAGATCTTTCCACAATCCCTTTGGGTTAACTATAAACAACACTGACTTGAAAGAGGACAGTAAATCACATAAAAGCAACATCAAAACACAACAGATCCCCACACCATTTAAAAAGGAGTATAATGGGAGCTTCTTGTCACTTTTTGGGTTTAGACTCACATAAACAGCTGACTGTGGACCACATAATGACTCCCGAAGTGACAAAAATATCCACTAATTGGCCCCTGACTCTGACTGCAAGGTATTTATACCTAAAGTGAGCACACGATTCACCTTATGTGTCTACAAAGTGTGTATTATTATCTCTACAAGCACTCAGAAAATGGGATCGATGGAGAGGAAGCTGATCAATATGAAGGAGAGAGTGGATGGGAAAATACACCATAGAATAAATAGACAAAGACAAACAAATGTCAGTCGAGCAGGATAAAAATACTGGAGAGAGTCTGTATGTATGGGAGCGATTTCTGGGAGAGGATCCTCACAGAGGGATTCACAGATGAATTATGGATTCAGAATTTATGAATTATTTTTAAAAAGATTTCTGTCTCTTCCTCCGTCCATACAAACAGCGCCATCTTTACTTAAGATGAACTGATCACGTGACCCCCTACATCATGTCCGGTGACATGTAAATGTGAAAAGAAGTGCTTCCATTACCCTTTTTCGGTATACTTCTATATCAACATATCTGAACAATCACATGATGACAGCATTAAAACTTTTTAGCGATGTTTGAGAGGTTTTTCAAAATGTACGTGTTTCCATTACCAGTTTTTTTATTGCAATATTTAGGTTTTTTGCAGCATTTTTATGTATGAAAAAGTTTATTTTGCTGTCACCACTTATAGTAGTTTCCTAAGGTTTACTGCGTGTGTGTAGTCACACCTTTTCTGTGTCGATGCCTTTGGACATGGACCAGGTGGAGACGATGTAGTCCATCACCCGCTCACTGAGGCCCTTGGGAACCTGGTAGAGCTTCAGGAAGTCCCTGACGTTGTTGAGCATCTCGTGGTAGCGGTTGGTGTTGGCGTACATTTGCTGGAAGATGGTGGTCACGTTTCCAAAAATGGTGGCATAAAGTAGAGCTGCACAGGGACACAAAGAAGAAGAATGAAGACAGGCATAGACATCTCTTTTTTTCCCTGGGGTTTGCTCTTAAGAAGATATTTCATTACAATGTCCTTACCACAGCCTTGCTACCACACAGCTTATGACATCGCTCTGTCTCAGCCTTACCCCTTGGAGTTGTCTTGGACTCCTGCCTTCACGTTGCCCTTGCCTGCTTTGACCTTGCCTCCTTGCCAAGCCCACTGCCAGTCTTGTAAGTCAAGATTGTTTGCTCAGATATTCTGACCATTGCTGGCACCTAGAGCCTTGATCTCTTGTTAACCTGCTCAACAGTTCTCTGGACAACGCCTATCTCCCTGTCACCAGTTTTGACACCATCATTAACGACCTCTCTGTTTCCCTTCAGTGACCCATCAATCACTTGCCTCCCATCTCAGGCCATGTTTACACGACAGCTACAAAATTTGCATTTTCCCCTTTGCAGGATAAAAAAAAAACTCCATTTATAAAACGCCGGAATTAATCTGATCGCCGTTGACACGAGTCGGAAAATTGAGTGAATACGATGTAGTACGCATGCCAGGCCTTTAGATGGCAGTGAAACCTTGCAATGATACACCATGTTCACACTAGTTCCTACTACATCCTCATTAAACTGGAAACCGGTTTACTCTTTACTAACCACTGTAAATAAAACTTTGAACTTTTCAGTCCGAGTTCTGGCCATTCTTTGGACCTGACTGAATCATAACATTGAACAAATAAAAAATTTAAATCTCCATCCAGTCTTTAGTTGAACCTGGTTGAGATAACGTCCTGAAAGGGAGAGCAGCAGCAGACACAGAGACGCATCATTTCTCATGTCAGTTCTTTCTATTGTCTTTCTTCACCAAACACAAAGCAGGATGAATGCTGCTTTATCATTCATCACTGTTCTGGAGTACAGATGTTTATTTTATTTATGAATTACACTTTTTGGATGTATTTAATGTGTCCACTCTGATTCCTGCAACTTGCTGCGTGGTTTTAGTGGTTTTAAGGAGTTTCACGGGTGATGTTCACATTTAAAGGGAGCGCAAAGATTTGTGGTGTTCGTGATCGTATATGGGCCGGTCTAGGCCAAAATGCCAGGATAGATCTTTTTGTCCCAGTCTGTCCCTGGTTCAGTGTACAGACATGTTGTACACCAAACTTGAAGCTTCTCTTAAATCACCAGTGTGGAAATATTTTTGCTTCCCGGTGAGTTGTGTCGACAACACGAACGTTGTCGACAAGAAGACCACAGTGTCATGTGCGTGTACCATATCCAGCCACTGGAAACACTGCAAACATGACAGGACACATTCGCCGGTTTGACAACTGGGAAAACACAATCACTGGTCCAACCAACTATTCCATCCTCATTGCAATAAAACTTCCACAGAAGCTCTAACTAACACTATTCATAGCAGCAGACCTGCAGGCTTATTCGGTGGTGAAATTTTTTTTGTAAACATTTAAAACAGTATGCCCAGCAAGTTGCATCTTACAAAAAAAGTGTTGCCGTCCATGTATGAAGACGTTAAAGAAAAAGTTTTGGGGGGTCTATTTTATGAGTAGTCCACACTGCTGAAACCAAAAAGAGTCACTAGATAGCAGCACCTACTGTGACTTCTCATTTTTGTTTTTATCATCGTTATTTTGTTTGTTTTTGTTACAAGATTGTTACCTTTATATTGTAAATATTCTTTTTAAATTTGACCATTAGTGCCTAATGTGAAACATTACACAAGAATTGAAATTGCATCACTTATATGTAGCCCATCTTTTGAAATAAGACTTACTGTACAAACTTTTATGAATAAATCTAATGATCGTAGACTAAACTAGTCTCACAATGGTATAGGCCTCTGTGCTGTAAGAAAAAAAAAAATCGAGAATCGAATCGAAACCCTAAAATCAAAAATAAAATTAATTTGAGGATTTGGAGAATAGCGACACCCCTAATATATATATATAAAAAACATCTAAATGTATCTATAAAACATTTCCTAAAAGCAGCATTTTACATTATGATCAGATTAGCTTTACATGTCTTTCACATGTACATTTCCACGTGTGCTCAGTAATCCTGACCACCTGAAATGACTCAAGTCAGATCTATTACAGAAGTTGCCTTGTAAGCGTTTTATACCTCAAAAATGCAACCTCATGTGGACAAAATGTTACAGTTAATGTTTTCTATGTCGTTTTCATATTTACCAAATTCATCCTGCGGGCCAGATTGGACCCTCTAGTGGGCCAGTTCTGACCCCTGGGCCATATGTTTGACACCCCTGATTTATACCTTCCACCAACTTCTCCTTCTTCCTCACACGGAGCCTCGTCTTCAGTAAAAGTGGCAGCTGTATTACATCATTATCAGTGCATAACAGGACACATTACCAGAATTGTGACAAGAGCTGTGATTTAAGACAAATGTAGCTACTCTACAATTTTGTATCCTTTATTATAAAACCTTTTTTGTGTCTCAAGGTTTGTATTTCTATCATAAGATCCCGTTGCACTCACCCAGCAGCAATCATGTTTATCAGTTTATCAACTCAGTTTGAAAAATAAAATTTTTCATTTTATTTCAGATCTTACAACAGCCTGTTTTCTTTTTATTCTAAGAGAATCTACTCATCAACATGGAAACCAGAGTTGTATATTTTCTTGTTTGGAGTTTAATGCATTATTTATCCAACAGATTTTGTTTTTGATGATGAAAGTGTTGCGCTTATTGTAAGCCTGGCTGGGGTAACAGCGGGACAGACGCTTCGTTACTGTCACAGTCGGGATTAAGTTTACATCTAATACATAAAGTTAAAGTCGATGGAAAAAAGGAAAAAGTTGCATACAGAGTATTGAGGATTACGTGTAAGTCTGGTAAGGTTCCTGATTAGAAGAAGTATTTTCCTCCTATTGAAGTTGAAGTCATTATGCGTCACTGCTGCCAACCTGAGCTCTCAGCTTCCTCGGCATCCTGCTGCAGCTACCGTGTTTCCATAGAGACCTTTCTCTAAATAGTTTGACTTTTTCCTTCATCTCAGCCAATACAAACAAGAACAGAAAGAAAAAATATTTTAAAACTTTGAAAAAAGAACTGGGTCAATCAGATGGGAAGTGATCTGATTTTGAAACATAAAATAGAAGTTTTGTGGCAGAATGAATGTAAATGAGTGAGAAAGAAAGAGAAAGTCAAAGAATATTGGACAATAAGTGGCTGTTTATGTGTGCTGTGTGAGGAGTGAAAAATAGATAAACTAAACAAAAGGAAATGAGGACACAATAATGAAAAAAAGGATTTTCATGCTCACATGTTGTAAGAAATGATCAATAATGATATGAATAAAAAACAGACACAGACAGACAAGTTCAGTATGTCAGAAGTGAGATCAACACTGTCGCAGTTTAGTTCCTTCAGAGTCAGCAGCCTTAAAGGACCCTCCAGGACCTTTCCAGGACCCTGTCAGCCGGCGAAGAAAGATTCTGACAACACCAGTAAGGTGGAACTGAAGACACAGCTCTCACCTCCACCAAATACAAGACTCCTAATTGGGTGACTCAATGGCTCTGTGGATAACCAGTCACCTCAACACAAAGAAAAGTAGAGGTTGGATGTTTCAGCGTTGAGCCAAGAGCAAAAAGAAAATCTTTTTCTGTTGTTCAGTCAATTTTATTCAGGTAAGAATTTTAAACTCTGGCAAAAAAAAACTGCAAAAAGACACTTGAGTGTGGAGACGAAGACTGCTTATAAATAAAAACCACTGAAACCCACAAACAGCAAACTATACGTGGATACGTCCTCTTGGATATGCTTGAGTTGTGTGACATAGGCTGAAGGGTAAAAAAAATTCCAACTATTCCTGGATTCCTGAACAATGTGCAGGAATCCTGAAACTTTACACTTTTCTATTGATTCCCCTTTTCATTTTATTAAGATTGCCAACAAAATCTGAGTAAATCAACACGACCTAAGTGTCCGACCTTAAAACTCTGAGCTTCTGACTCATTTTGATGCCACACTGACATTCGTTATGCACATTCCTGGAGCCACCGTTGCCCTGCAGCATCCCGAGGCTGAGAAACCATACTTCACAACTTTTATTTCCAGCCCCGAGCAACACATTCCAGCTACGTTTAGCTATACGCCAACATATCTTACCAGCAGCTGGTTATCAAGTAAAATTACATATTTCAAAAACTACTTACAAAATTACAAATTACTCACAAAAACTACTCAATTACAGTAACTTGAGTAAATGTAATTAGTTACTTTCCACCTCTGCTATTAGGGGTGTAATGACCAGAGAACCTTGGACTTAAAATAACCTGAACTCCGACTGAAAAGTTGAAAGTTTTATTTATAATGGAGAGTAAAGAGTAAACTGGTTTCCAGTCCAACAGAGGGTGAGAGCAGAGCAGGTTAATAGATTCAGGCTGTAGGTGCCAACAATGGTCAGAATATCTGAGAGCAAACAGTATTGACTTACAAGACTGGCAGTGGGCTAGGAAAGGAGGAAAGGAGGCAAGGTCAAAGCAGGCAAGGGTTGTCAACGTGAAGGCAGGAGTTCAAGACAAATCAAAGGAGCACGGCTGAGACAGAACAACAAGGTCACACTCTGTGGTAGAAGGGCTGTGGTAAACAGTGTTGGGCATGTTACTTTAAAAAAGTAATTAATTATACTTACTCGTTACTTCTCACAAAAAGGAACTGAGTTAGTGACGGAGTTAAAGCATTATAATAGTAATTAATTACTCAGAAAAGTAATTATTCTGTTACATTTTTTCAAAATGATCAAATATGTTCCTTTTAACTGAACTTCAAATTAATCTGCATGTTCATTTATTCATAATAAAACTAAATATTAGATCTGACTGATGAATGAAATGGAAACTTAATGGAATAAATCACTAAACCAAAAAATACACTAATCTCAGGTATGGATGTCGTGTCTTTGTCTGTTCCTCCTCCTCAGGAGCTTCACGTGATTCTAACTGCTTCCAGCCAACATGAACTTTGTTTCTGGACATAATGAACGTTTCTTGTCTTTTATCTCTGATGGAAAACTGATGTTTGTGATTCCAGATTAAAACTCTCCCTCTGTTCTCTCTGGACTCACAGTTGCTGCATATTTCCTGGTCATTTGTGTGTGTTGTTGTGTGCATGTGTGTTCGGGTGTGTACACCGACTTGACCAAGTCTGCGCTAACATTTTACTCTTCATCAGTAAATCATCATCATTTACGCTATGTGTTTTTTTTTTAACAACAACTTTTCTTCTACTCAAACATTGAGGGTATTCTCAAGTTTCTATCGTATCACTCCGCCTCATCTTACTACAGCAGTAGCACAATATAGTCCCAACAAATGTGAAACTTCTCTTTACCCAAAACTAAAATGAATCTTATAGCAACATGCTGTCAGTAACGTTTTATCATCATTAAAGGTAACAGTGTTGGAACGATGGAATTAGTTAGATTACCAGTTAAGCTCCTTGAAAACAGACCAAATTATATGCGTAACCAATGCTCCGTCCGTCTGCGTATCCATCTTCTGCGTCAAGCATAAATCGGCCTTGAGAATATGAGACTTAAATTCCACGACAAAGGTGAGTGGCATGAGTGCAATTAGCAGGTACAGGTGGAGCCTGGCAAGCAGAGGACAATATATATAAACCCACTAATCATCTGTTAGATGTTCTTCACAGGGATCATTACTAATTATTTTACTTTAATATGATGAGGAAAATGTGGATATCCAAAGGTGTGTAACTACGTCAAGTCAGACTGTACGACATTGGTTATTATAAATTAAAGGCATAATTTTTCATATTGTCTGCAAACACCAAATCGTTATCCGTTGAATTAACACAACACATCCTGATTAAACTTGTGATTTACAGCTCTGGTGTCCTCAAAAATGAATGAGCCAAATCAAACAGTAAACCTTTCCTTAACTTACAGAAAGCCGGTTGAAAGTTCGCTTGTAACAACTTTGAAAACTAATTTTCCATTTTAAAGGGTAAATTTATTTTAAAAACAGACAATAAAGCTGCACAGTGGTGTGGTGGTTAGCAAGAGGGTCACTGGTTCGAGCCTTGGGCGGAGTCTGAGCCAGAGGGGGTTGCTGGTTTGGGCTGGGGAGGGGTTCAAAGTAGTGGCCTTTCTGCACAGAGTTTGCATGTTCTCCCCATGTGGGTTCTCACCGGGTACTCTGGCTTCCTCCCACTGTCCAAAGACATGCATGATAGGTTAATTGGTCACTCTAAATTCTCCCTTGGAGTGAGTGTGTGCGTGAATGGTTGTCTGTCTGTCTGTGTTGGCCCTGCGATGGACTGGCGACCTGTCCAGGGTGAACCCTGCCTCTCGCCTGATGATTGCTGGGATAGGCTCCAGCCCACCCACGACCCTGAATTGGACTAAGCGGTACATAAAACAGTAAAAGACACGGGACAAGTTGTAAATGAATCGTGTTTTTGCATTATATAATGAATATCTTAACAGACTTTCAACCACCCTTAATGATAAAAACCTGCAGGAAAAGGCTCTGAGATGAGATCCTGACAGTACCAACGCCATCTCATGTCAGCCTGTTGAAGCGTTTCCTGCTCTTCCATGAGTTTAGACAGTTTAATAAATGTAGTCAGGCTACAGTTTGAAGTTGTCTTCACAATCCTATATTTAAAATCAAAGCTGTCCCCGATGGCTCAATTTTATTTAAATCTGTCTGTTTTCTCTGTCCGAGGGCCAAAGAGAGGAGGTGTGGGATGGCGGTGGTTAGAACCAAAGTGCTTTCTCTCCTAAAAGATAGATAGATACTATAGATAGATTAGCTGATGGAGCAGCCTGGAGGAGAGAAGACCAGACACTGTCAAAGTGAAGCTTTGATCAACTGGAGAGAAGGTTTGCAGGAAGTTTAGCTGCAAATTGACTGTGACATAGAGAAATAAATAATAGCTAAACCAATCATTTGGTCCTTGGTTGGTCTGTTCGGACTTATCTCATATCAGGAAAAAGTGGATATTTATTTTCCTTTAGGGGAATTTCTCTAAAAGCCCAACGACATAAACTGTTAACGATGTTTTTCTGATCCAGCTCTGTAGATCAAAATTCTCCAAGTGTCTAATCTTTTGACTGATACTAAGCAGGGATATTTTCAAATAGTCATTTAAGTGTAGAAACCAAGTAGAATTTAGACTCCTAGATAAGTCAAATAATACATTATCTGTGCTTTTATTGAGTATATTTGTTGTGTACTGGGAGCAGTGTTTGTTTCCAACTTAACTGCTGCAAGAATCAGGGACCTGTAATAGCAGTCCTTCACACACTTGGGGTGAAGCAGTCTGTCTCTGAAGGAGCTCTGCAGGGGAGGTAGGATGGGGAGTGAGGGCTGGTCTTCAACGTAGATGAGAGCTTAAGGCGCACGAGAAGCGCAAACTTTGTTCTTGTTCTCGAGGCCACAAGAACAAAATGATGTCATTTTGTTCTCGCCGGACGTTTGAGGACACTTCGACGCATCGGGCTGGCAGAACTTTGTTCTCGTGGGCATAGATAACGTGGGAAAGCATGAAGGGGGACGTAGTCACTTCCGCATTTCCACTGATGCGAGGATGAATGGACAGCTTTAATCAACTGCTGATCGAGGTGGTGAGAATGTACAAAAATGTATCCAACACTATGATAAATAAAGACACGGATACTTCCTTGTGCACAATCCTGCACTGTCACAGACAAAGTTTCACGTGAAATGAAAAATAATCGGGTCAACCAGCTCATTGCACATAAAGACACCCCCCGCAGTAATCCCCGCCCCGTATCGGACAACGCTTCTCGTGGAGTATGAAATGCCCCGACCAAAACAAACTTTTTTCTTGTTCTTGCAGCCTCGAGAACCAGAACAAAGTTCTCACTTCTCGTGGAGTATGGAACAAGCTTTAGACGTCATCCTCCTCTCACCACTTTAACTGGATCCAAAGAAGAACCCAGTACAGAGCTGTACTGTACTGGCTTCCCCCAGTACAGTCAAGCCAGCCTTCTACCACATGTTGTTAACTATATAGTTAACGAAGTAGCAGCCAATAAACTTAAAGACTATTTCGTGGCACATTTCTTTGTATGTTTTTTTGTAAGCATTGCGGGAAGTATGTGGTAGTGGGATGGGGGTGGGGGTACGACACTGTTGTTGTCAATGAAAAGGGGGCCCTGCAGAAAAAAGTTGGGAAACCATTCTGTGTGGAACCACTTCAAGAAAATGAATGAAAATGAAGTCCACTTCAACCTCTCACCAGTCTACCACCACTATGTCCACTCATTTGGGAGTGAAGCATCCACCAGAAGGTCCATCCACTAATCAGCAGTCAATAACTAGCTTTGTCATTAGTTGAAGTAAGTTTGATGTAAGACATGAAGAACAGATAGCAGACCTCATCTCAAAGATAATAGCTACCATGCTTCCCATCCGTTTTCCAAGTTTAATGGAATTTGTTCAGCCTGGGTTAACAGTCCCATTAAGAAAAACCATCAACACACGACTGAAGAAACCATCTGCTGATGCTGTAGCTGAATACTTAGCGAGTTAGCAACTGAACAGCGCTCACAGTGAAGTTATATGTAAGCATCATGTCAGTATGTACTCAGCTGGAAAATACACAGAGCTGATACAGACCATGCCAGAGACATACTGCTGAAAACCTCTCAAATCTAAATTCCCCAGCTACTATGAGCATTAAATGGAAATGTAACATGCCAGCAAAACAGTATTAGCCAATAACACAAGTGTTGGAGTTGTCCGTGTAAAACATTTTATAGTTTTATACAGTGATTGTCGCCTTGAGAGGAGTTTCCTCCTTTAAACTGAAATATAAAACCTACTTCTCTTTTATTTGATCTTATTTATCTTTATTTAAAACCTTTTCAGTTTACAAATGAGACAGAAGTTTTAAGACAAAAAAGAGAAAAGAGGATGAAAACTCTGATTCCCTTCAGCTCTCCTTTTAGTTGATAAAATAAAACAGATGTAAAAGGTAATTTACCTCGATTAACTACACTGTTTTCTTATGATTACTTTCCCTTTGAGGCAAACTGTCAAAAGAGACGGCGCTGGATGATGAAATGCTTCTACTTGAACAAAGCAATGCCAAGAATCAAGTTCTGTCTAACAAAACATGAACGCTTCTTTTTTCCTTTCACTCAGTTTTTGTGCAATAACAATGAAACTGTTGCTTCTTTTGAGAGAAACCAGGAAACACCAGAAGCCTTTAGCCCTTCTTGTCTTTTACTTTTTCATTTTTAGTGTTCGAACAGTCTGTCGTCGGAGCATAGGATGAGATGTCAGAGGGAATGAGTGCGTGGGGCAGAAATCTGTCAGTCTGACTCACCGACAACTCAGACACCCAGAAAATATCCATCACAACGCGGCTATGGGGCAACAACCTCACCTACATATACACATTGACACAAAATACAAATAAACAGGCACACAATGTACTGAGTGAATATTATTCCTGTCGTCCTTTACAAGCACCACTACATCCATCATGCAGAAGTATGGACAGACAGACAGACTGAGTCACTACTTGCCAAAATGATAGCAACATTACCAAACCTGAGATAATATGTGGAGAAGTCAGGTGGAAAATATTTACGTAAGTTCTGGTAAATGCATCACAATGCTGCTGCTGTTCATGTTGTTCTCCTCATTATGATGAGTCATAATGAAAACACTGGTGTGAGCGCTGTCACTAGGTTTATTTTCAGACTTTGCCTATTTGTAGGAATAATTATGAATAATAAGATGGGCTGATTTAGATGAATGGAGAAGGCAGAGTGTGTGACAGCCTCTTGTGTCTCCACGGTTACTGGACTCATTCTACACTCTAAAACTGTAAGAAACTTACATTTTAATTGGAGATATAAAGTGTTACAGGATATTACTGAAAACAGTCAACGTTCTGTTCAGTCTTTCTTGTTATATGATGTCATACATTTCTACAGCCTCATTTATGCTTCTTTACATAAATGTCACTGCCTTCTAGTGTTGTCAAAAAGAATCAATTGTCAGATTCTAATCGATACTAAAATTTTGTATCTATTTAGATATTAATTAGCACGGGTATTGATACTTAAATGTCACCTTGGTGTCTGCTGGTTCATGGAAAGGACTGTTCGCCTCTACTCATTGTAAACAGTCACTGCAGCGGGCAGCCCCTCCCTTACATCATCTCCCTGGAGGACCCATTGTTTACAGTGTTGCTAGCATAGCAACTTCTTGTTATAATTTGTTTGTTCTATTGTTTACTTGATATGTTCTCAGTTATTGTGAAGAAAAGGACACGTATGTAAATAAGTTCACTAATTTTATTTAGTTTAGTATTTTTTGCCCCTCAGTCTGAGAAGCATCTCTGCACAAACCAACAGAGCTTTAAAATAATTCATTTATTTTACCTTGTTAATGCTTTTCTTTTTGTTTGGGTTGTTATTTTTGTGCAGTTCAGGCTTTGATTAAACTCTGGCCTTCAAGCACACAAAGCTAAAAATGGTTAATTAGACTCAAGACGCATTTATACTCTCATGTAAAATACGTATACAGACTTCTGTCAACCTTCTGTGTCATTAATGTGCATAATTTGGTCCATTTTCGGAGAGCTTGCAGATGCTTAGCCAGACGTAGCTAACAGAGCAGTACTGCTGGAAACTATGAGCACAGTGTGTGCAGTATAGTTGGCGTTCGACTAGTAAAAGGATCAATCATACATACATACAAACATAACAAGTGTAAGTGCTCATTCATGCTCACTTTACACATGTAAATAAATCAATATGTTGTCAGACATCACTGCCCACATACTCCTTTGCATCCTTTACGTTGTCATTGTTGTTAGGCAACACATCCACCAGAGAGCAGTTCAGAGTTCAGATTTCGGAGTTTAGCTTCAAGCAATAGTAAACATGACGATGGTTCTCTGTCCTTATGCCCAGGTGAGATAACATCATAGATGTGTTTGCACTTCCATACACATTTGTACAGCCTGTCTTCAAAAACTTCTGTCATTTCTGTTGTCTTCCCCTTCATTCATCCTTTTGCTGGTCACAATGGGAGCTATGCTGCCTCTACGATTTCTGGTGCCCCTAAGTTTGCAGTGTTTGGCCATGCATCTGCAAGCTCTCTGAAAACATACTGAAATAGACTCAAAAGGAATGCAGAGAACAAAAAAAGAAAGCTCTGTCCATACATTTATTAAACATTGAGCAAAAAACGAGCTCTAAGTGAATAAGATGAAACCAGAGACAACATAAAGCATCATGATAATTGATTTTTAAATCAAACAGATCAATTAACAAGCAGACACATAAAAACAGCAGGTAAATAACTAAAAACAAACATGAAATTATTTATTTATTTATTATATATATTTATTATATATATTTATTATATATATTTATT
>JBBBVU010000021.1:26176801-26187910 GCA_037177055.1 Atherinosoma microstoma | reverse complement strand
CAATATGGAGCAAAATCTCTGAGGAATGTTTCCAACACCTTGTTGAATCTATGACACCAAGAATTAAGGCAGTTCTGGAGGAAAAAGGAGGTCCAACCTGATACTAGACGCTGGATCTGATAAAGTGGATGATGAGTGTTATTCTGCCAACAACGGAGACAAGGTTACTCTTGTTTACCTTCATCTTCAATCTTTCTCAGATTCATTTATGAGAATGTTATTAGACTCACAGTTAATCATCACTGATGAAAACAGAATTAAACTAAATATGTAGAAAACTTGTTTGTTTTTGTATAATGTGAAACTTATATTTATACTACTCCAATGCATTCTCACACATTTGTTTTTTATTTTCACTGCATGTGCTGAATTTGTATGAAATGTTCTGTTTAATTGGAATTTGAACATACACAGCTTTTTTTTTTTAAATTTTAGATTAGATTAGTTAACAGTAAACAAAGACATACAGAAACAACTCATTCAATCCCTGACAATAAAAATAAAAGGCAAATTATTGATCATTTATGTCATTTTTAATTGAACTCACAAAATTCCACAAACTCAAAACTAATTTTTCACTCCCATCTTAATATTCTTAAGATAAAATTTGGTGTTTTGGATAAACTTGTGGGACATATTAAAGATTAATAAAATCATTTCCTTTTTAGAAATCTTTTTTTTTTTCAGATAAAATGTTTATTTATAAATGTTTAATATCTAAGCATATGTTGTGTTAACCACCTTCAAATTTAGTTTAAAGATTGATTTACATCATGTGTACATATGAACTACAGAAAGCTGTAAATTCTCCTTGGTACGCTGCATTGAGTGATGTATTCATTACTTCCTCCATCAAGGAAATATGTTTACTTGTTTCTTCTCTTTCCAAAAAGCAGCTGGTGGATTTTCAGAAAATCTTTACTAGAGGTGCAAAACGGTTGGACTTAGAAGTGATTTAAGTTTTGATTTAGATCCAAAATGTTTTTTATTATCCTTTAAATTCAGTTTTGGTCAAGGGATGTTGTATTGTAGCTGGTGAAATTTCTGTCTGTTTAAACCAAGATTGTACATAAAGTTGAATACTGTGAAACTTTATTGGACAGTCAAGGTATAAGTGGAGGAAAAAATCATTTCATTTTAATGCAAAGTGGATTTTTTTCTTCCCATCTGTCCCACAACATCGCCCAACAAGTCCTGTAAGTTCAAATAAATCTAGTTTGTTGAGACATTTAAAAATAAGTTGATTTCATTCAATGAAAAACATTTGTAGTTGTCAGATGTTTTGGAACGGCACCCCAAATAAAGAGTTGAACATTTTTCAAATATGAAGAAATTCTGTTTTCAAAATATAAAAATAAAAATAAAGTAAAACAAAATAAGCTTTTTCAGGTACGTTAATCATCATCATCCCAAGCTGCTGCTTTTTTTACGGAAGTTTTTTATTCTGCTTTTTTCTCCCACACCATGTTCAGCTGGTTTGTCGGAGCAGAATCCCATTATGAGCGTGTTTGGATTGGGATGGCAGGGAAACAGAAGTTGACTGGAATGGAAAAGGGGGAGAAGAAAGAAAAAAAAAAGAAAAATGATACAAGTGTTTTCCCCACTGAGCTTGGCCTCCTCTGCAAAACACAGATAACACATTAACCCCTCAACTCATTATTTAAACAAGACGTTCTGCTTAAAACTAATTTAATTGTAATAAACCTAAGTAGAAATAGTTTCTCCCTCTTTTCCAATAAAAATACCCCCACAAATAATGTCTTATCAACTACCAATACTGATCAAAAATACTTATGATTATGATAAAGAAGTAACTGAAACCCCTACAACTCACTTCAGTTACTGCCCATACAGCTAATAACTCTTATTATAAACACTAGTCAGAAATGCAACCACAAGCTAATCTAATCCTCATCAGAGCTACCAATCAAACAACTGTTAGGTTTGTGGAAGCAGGAGATGAGGAAGAGACACAGGTGGATGTTGGGATGAGTTCAGATGATTTAATAAAACAGAAAATGCTGCAGAAGCAGAAACAAAACTAACAAAAGGCTAGTAGAACTGACACTGGAAATGCCAACACACACAATATAGTGGCACAGGACAAAGAACAATTGGAACATATACTGAGGGACTGATTCTAAAAATGACAAGCAGGTGTAACAGATCAGATCCTGCTGTGATGCTAAATGGAACAAAACTCCAGGTTGTTCAGGAATTTGACATCTAGACTCGACACTTTTCTTTAAACAAGTTAAAAAACGGAATAAATTCTGTTTACAACTTTAGGTACATTAGAGACAACGTAACATCCGATTCAGCCAGAATGTATTTAATGATCATGTCACATGTGTTGTCCTGGATAACCAGTTGGGCATCAGCGTGTTAGACAACTCTGAGGTCAGTTGAAGCCGTCTACAAACAAGCCCTAAAAGCTCGAGACAGAAAGCCAAAAACCCCCCAAAAAGTTGGGAAAATGTAATTAAGCTTGGAGACTCCGCTTTGGTTTTTAAAGACCCATTCCTTAACTTCTCAACCTTAAAACTCAAATGAAAAAACAAGAAACAGCACTATACAACTTTATCTTCCAGGACGCTGAGTGACGTTGCAGCAGAGTTTCCCTTTGAGCATTTATCACACGCTAGCAAGCAGATGTAAACAAACCGGCTGTTTTGAATGCGCACCGTGGCGGATTCAGCAAAGAGACGTTGGAAGACATTAACGGAGGAAGAGAGGAAACAAAATAAAGACGGCGAGATCAAGAGACCAGACAAGAGTCAAGATAAGACTGTTTTTTTTACTGTCTGGAGAGACCTCACAGTAGGTAGGATGAAGATGAAGATGGATGCTGGATTAGCCGTCGATAGGGGGCACGTTGAGAAAATGCCTCTTTCAGATCCTCCATGGTTTAGTTCCAGCCCCTCTACAAGCATACATCAAGAAAAGAGCCAGCTCCGGATGTGACTTCGAATTAGTGTTTTTGGTCAATCTGTGTTCTCATTTCACACCTCTCAAACCTGGAACACATTACCAGCCGATATACCGGAATCACCCTCAATTCTTGTACAAAAACCCTGAAATTATCATCGTTAGAAAATCAGGCCTGTCCTCATTCATGATTGTGATGAACATAATTAGCTAGGATGACTTGCACTGTATGTTATATTTAGATTGTTTTTATTGCACAGCTGCTTTGTGCTGTGATGTGCTGGGGATGAAAAATTAGCTCTGGCTAAATCTCTGGCATTTTACATGTACAATGCGCATGCTCCTATTTTAGAAAAGATAAATAAAATGACCGGAAGTAAAGCAAACAAACAGAAAACACAAGGGCAAAAACTCAACAAAATAAGAATGACAAGACTAGAAACTAAAACAGACTGCAATCAAACATAAAACCCACAGATTGTGGCAAACTCCCGGTCATCAGGAGCATCGCTGCTTTAAAAAAAAAAAGAAGAGGGCTGCAGAGTAAGTCAGCAGCAGTTTGAGGTTAAATAAGTAACAGCCTTGCTTACACATCTGACACTCAACAGCATCCTCAGCAGAACATCCCAGCTGTGCCTTTCAGGATGCAAAGCAGATGGATCACCTGTGGTAATGAGCCCACTCAGGTCATTATGTTACGCTCTGACTCGGCGCCAGGCTGAGGAAGTGTTTCAGTTTGGTACACCTATTCTGATTTGGATCCTTCTCGACCTCTTCCTTCCTCCCAACTTGGTAGGCTTGCTTCCAAATCTCTCTCATCACATACCCTTCTTTCCTCCTTTAATTGCTACTTTTCTTCCTTCATGACTGTTTTTTCTTTTCTTTTTTTTTTAATTTGATTTCCCTTTTCTCCTTTCCAATTTCTCTCCTCCCCCCTCCCTCTCCTTTCACCTTTCAGCCTACCTGGAAGTAACAATTCTGCTAAAAAGCCAATTTTCACCTCATGCAATAAGCAGGGATGCGACTCAAACAAACCCTGATTAAAAGGCAAAACACTTTGCTAAGACCCTCATGAATAAAACAGGTGGGTGAACTTAGATTTAAGCCATCTTTCTCCACACCACAAAATCCATTTCCCAAATTCCGGCTGCAGTTAAAATCACGAATGCCCACACCGCCGCGCCTCTCTCTCCCCACCGGCATGAAATATTAATGACAGCTGCAGTCGACAGGAGCAGGGGGGAGAGCACCACTCGTTCTGTCAAACAACTGCAGTTTGAGGGAAGTTGGCATGTGAAAGTAAGAGAGGGAGGGGTGCAAGTATTAAGGTCCTGAGGCTGAGCTCAAACGCCAATGTCCATCTGTTGGTTCACGTGTGTTCTTTAACTCATTTGAGCAGATATAATGCCAACAGTGCAGAGATGAAATAGTGGCATGTTATGGTGCGTATCTTTGTTTTTTATGTTTGTAGGGTCAAAGAAGTGAGAGTTCACTGTTCTGGTGAGGTAAAATATATCTTATGGGGTCCAAATGCTGGGTTTAAGAGTATGGAGTTGGGAAATATTTCCATTTGTGTGTAGAGGGCATTTATCAAGACAAGGCAGGCATATTATTTATCATAATTTACAACTGTTTTTTTTTTGGTATTTGAACCCCAGAGGATCCCTTTCTTGTTTTTTTTTTAAAAAGTTTTGCCTCGAAAATGTAAAAAAAAAAAAAAAAAAAAAAAAAAGCAGAAATCAATGATTTCCAAATCTCTTGAACCCATATTTTTTCCTAGCAGAACATAAACAACATATCAGGTGAAACAGACATTTTAACATTTCTATACATAATGAGTTGGAACAGGAGCAACAAAAGGCTGGTAAAGTTGTTGGCATTAATAAAAAACCAAAAAAACAACAATTAGGAGCATTTGACACCTAATTAGGTTGCTAGGCAACAGGTCAGTCCCATGACTGGGTATAAAATGAGCATTTTAGAGAGGCAGAGTCTCTCTGATAGAGATAAACTGTAATAAAGAGATTAAATAAAGAAATAAAGTAAAGATAGACATGAGCCCTGACATCTACTTTCATGGCTCTCTTCAGCTACAGTCACACACATTTCTGCCCTCCTGGTAGGTCTTTTTTTTATTTTATCCCTTCCTTTTTGAGTTTTCTTGGCAATTAGCAACCAGCTTAAAGGTGCATTACCACCAACTAGTGGACTGGAGAATAAAGAAGGATACACAGCTGGCTCTGTAGATGGATCAGCTACAGAAAATGTCTCATGCTTATCACCGAGATCAACTGAATTTAATAATAATCTAATTTTGAGATCGTCTGAACACCTAGCCCTTATGCCCAACTCTCCTAAGATCTGATCACAGTATTTCAATCAGACAGATTTCTGCACTTTGGGCTGCTGAAACATCCAGATTCTTTAGATTCCAGATTTCTTCTTCAGTCATTTTGTATTTTTTATATTAATTACAGTAACCATTTGATTTTTATTTCTCATAAATAAATCATGAGAAGGAAAGTAGAAAAAGGTGTCAAATATTGTGCAGAAAAAGTCTTTAACCAGCAATCTTTTGCACCGAAATGTTCATGCTAACAAAAACCTGTGATTTAGCAGTTCCTGCAATCTCACTGATAACTATGATGATTCTTTGTTTCTGACTCATTTCCACGGCTCTGTAAGATTAAAAAAGGAAGCAGAAGAAGAAAAAGAAAGACTCCAGGAACACATAACATGCATCACAGTGTGAGGAAAAGTGCCTGTCGCTTGCTGTAAGTCCATACATATACAGTGTGAGTGAGAATTTGGGTATGTCTGTGTGCGCATGCTCACCTCCGCCAATCTCGACTGTTTATGGCTGACTTCATGTTTGCCAATGGGTGCCATCTGCTGCAGCGTGTTGCGGTTGTT
Organism: Atherinosoma microstoma; assembly: GCA_037177055.1. Taxonomy (NCBI): domain Eukaryota; kingdom Metazoa; phylum Chordata; class Actinopteri; order Atheriniformes; family Atherinidae; genus Atherinosoma; species Atherinosoma microstoma. The sequence continues at coordinate 26,182,069 of JBBBVU010000021.1, read as the reverse complement.
GGTGAGTGCACGCGTGAGCCGTGCAAATTTGGTCCATCCTGCAAAGATGACACATCAATCAATGCCAGAAGCATACTCATCACACCTTAACTGGATTAAGATTGCGTGTCAGCTGGTGCTTCATGATCCACATAAATACAACCCACATCCAGTCAGCCTTCAGCCACCACTGCTGACACAGTTCCCCTATTTATGTCTCCAATGGGAATTTACACAATATTCCCACCGCTTCTGATGCACTTGCCACAAGAGGACTGTCAGAACAGGTTATTCTTAATCAGTAATTCATAATTACAATAAACTTCCATCCTGCAGGAAGTGTCCTTAAATGCAACTGAATCACTAGCAGCTGCAGGTTCTTTGCTCCGCAGCTGGCCAGCAGCCTCCCAGCAGGAATAAAAGGAAAACCTACATTTTCATTACAGCGTCAATGAAACAGAATGTGAGAATCTTGGATACGCTTCTTTCCCAAATAAACCCATTCTTGACTGAACTACGTGTGAAATATTAATCAGCATTAGTTCTGCTCCCTGATCTCTGAGACGGACAATGTTTTGTTGGAATGCCTTGAACTTCAGACAATGTGTATGTAATCGCCTTTAGAGACAAATTAACTTAATAATCCTATTTCAGTCTTCTACAATCAACTCTCTTTGAAGTTTAGATTCTCTGCAACTTTTTCACATTTATTCTAAATATGATTGATTACAATGCTTTTCTAGTCCAGGCTCATAAATTGAGCACAAAATGTCAGTAAATGAGTGTTTGGTGGATTATTTGTTGTAACAATGCTTCTTATGTTACTGGACAGTCTGTTTATTTCCCTTTTAAATGGAGCCACATTTGTCAGGATGAGCAGTAGAGATGAGTATGTGGAACTTGCTAAATCTTCTCTACCAATGCCAAACAGCTAATTCTGCTGTTGACTCTTGTTTGGAGCTTCTGATTGTCCAGGTAATCACAGTCAGGTGTCTGATTAGCAGCTCCTGTGATCATGGAGGGTCCAAGTGTGGAGAAAACACAGCCGATTTCTGTAGCGATAGGATAACAGGTTTTGGTGGAGGCAGCATGATGGTGTGGGGCAGCATCCCCCCTAAATGAAAAAAAAACAAGGCTTGTCATCATTGGAGGAAACTCAATGCAGAGAGATATGGGGATGAGATTCTACAACCAGCGGTGATCCCATATCTCCCCAGTCTGGGACTCAACTCTATCCTCCAAGATGAAAACTCTGGTCCACTCAGAGCGGATTTATCAGAGACTACCTCCAGAGGATGGAGGACCTGCCTGCAGCCCTAACCTCAACTCCATTGAACTCTTGTGAGATCAGTTTCGGCTGCTGTTGGTACCAGAGTGACCAACACAACCACATTGGCTGACTGGTGACAGATGCTGGTTGAAGAATGGAATTCTCACCCACATATTCAACTCTGCTGCTCATCCCATGAATGCATTTTCCTTACAAATGTGGCTCCATTTAAAAGAGAAAGACTTTCCAACAGTATCAGATTTATGAAAACTGGGTTGTAAAACTTTAAATTTCATTATAACTGCAGATGAATTACAAGCACTGTAGAAAACGAACCTGCTTTCCACCCTGAGTGTTTCCTGTTCTTACTTCTTCTTTTATAACTTAGAAATAATTATGCTATGGATTTCAGTCCCAGCTGGAATGATAGGGACCTGTCCACCAGCAGCCAGCCATTTTACTCTTAAAATAAAATCTAATGTTTAGAAGGGCAGAGAGTAGCACATCGCAGGGCTCCTCGGTGTTCACACACAGGGCTGATTCAACCCTCTGAAGGGACCATTATGAATAAAACAGACTTTAAAACAGCTTTCAACTCTGAGGCCTCCGCCCATGTGACGCCTCCACTGTCCTACGTTCAAACGGAGGTGTACTGAGGCTAATACAGCACGAACCAACACAAACGCGAGTATCTTCCAATCACTGCAACCCAATCCCTCGTAATACATCTTTAAAAGGTTTATCTTTTATTAATATACAATTATTCATTGTTTATTTTCAGAATGGCCCGTTTTGCTTGACAATCAGAGTTCTAAAGATATTTTTGTAGTCTTGGCCAAAATTAATTTTCACATTTCCTGCTGTAGAATTCTCTTAGTAGTGTTTGATTCATTTTATGCTTCATCTCTGAACAGGAACAACTTCATATGAAGATTCTTATTCCAGAAACTACAATCTCATTTCCAAAAAAGTTATCTCAGATTGGTGAACCTCTGTCCATCTGTACATCTGAGACTGTGTCTCTGAAATGCTCCAGTCATGTTACTGACCTGTTGCCATGCAACCTAATCCAGTTTTTAATTTGTACTAATTACTTTTCCAGCTTTTTGTTGCCCCTTATCCATCTTTTTACAGATGTGTTGCTGCCATCAGAGTTAAAATGAGCTCATATTTTTCATGAAATGATAAAATCACTCATTTTCAACATCTGATATGAATAAAATATGCAAATTATTGCATTCTGTTTTTATTTGTCCCAGAATTTTGGGAGAATTGGAGTTGAACATTTTACACAAATTTACATGAAAGCAATTACTAAATAAGTAAGTTTGCAGATTTCAAATTAAAAAATATTGTGATTACATCTAAAAAGTTCAGGAATCAGATCCCTAAGAAAATCTTGTTACCAAAAATTTACTGAGAAGTCTGTTCTAAAAACTCTGAATTTTGCACTTTCAACCCTCATATTTGAAGAAATTAAATTACACAACATAGGAAAAAACTTTCCTCCTCCTAATAGTGACCTCACGCAAACCATGGGTTCAGCACCCGGGAGACCAAGCGGTCAGCTGGGCAGGCAGGGTTTTCACTTCATTTAAAGCCTCCCATCAGCAAGATGACCCACTCGGATCCGATGGCACATTTGGGGAGAGCGACCCTTTAAACAACATGTCTGAAACAAATCACCACAGAGAAGCTTTGAAATGTTTCAACTTGATCATTTATCTTGATGTGCGGCCTTCATTTAAGTTCAATAAACTTCTATTGAAATGATTGCCAGCTACTTAAATAATGGGTCATTACGAGGCTTGTGCAGAGCTTGACAAGCTGTTGGAGAAAGATTTCATTTGAACCGGCTGTGTTGCAGCAGGGACACATTGAAAACCTGCAGGACACTGCCTCAACAGGTACGGACCTGGTGATTGCTGCATCATCACTATATTCTAATGGTCTCATGATTAGAATATAGTGCTGCTAATGGTCATGACAGCAATTACATGTCACTTGTCTAAATAGCATCTAATAGCAAGGTGTCCTTCAGGGTTCGGTGCTTGGTCCTCTCCTCTTTATCCTCTTCCTCGGTCAGATCATCATCACGGTCTCCATTTCCACTGTTATGCTGATGACATTCAACTGTATATCCACCAAGTCTATCAAACCTTAAGACTCATGCTACTGTTTCCAACTGTCTGATTATAGTCTTTGGATGCAAAATAATTTCTCGTCATTGGTCCCGATTCCTTACCTCCACATCAAAGATTTTCACCTCCCATGACTCCACTCTGTCACACTCGCCCTAATGCCAATTGGCTTCGATTTCTTTAGTGGTTTTCATTGGTGATTTTATGGGACCGTCATGCTTGATGTACGTGAGATATCATCGTTTGATGTTGTAATGTCTATAGGACCTGTCTGTGAACAAAGTTTCCCTTTGGGGACAATGAAATAACTTGACTTGAAACCTTGGAGTTACTTTCGATGCCAAACTCACCTTTACACAACACATTAAAACAGGTCACTAAAACAACTTTCCTTCATCTTAAAAACATCACTCACCCCGACCCCGTTCTCTCTCTCTCGCTTCCTGCAGCCGAAACCCAATTTACGCCTTCATACATCCCGCATAGATTACTGTAATAGCATTCTTTATGGCACTACCACCAACCTCCTCAATAGACTTCAGTATATTCCTCACCTACACCCTAGACCACATCACCCCTTCACTGGCTCCCTAATCCATACCATATCAAATTCAAACTTCCTACTCACCCATAAAGCACTCCATAACCAGGCCCCCTATTCACCCTTACACCCCTTCCTGTACCCTCCACTACATTAATACCAGACTCCTTATCACAACTAAAAACCCATTGGTTTCCATCTGCTTTCATCACAAACTTTCCTTGAACTTTTTGTTTTGACCTTTTTTGTTCTGTTTTTACCCGTTTTCTGTATTTTGCCTTGTTTAACAGTCCTTTTATACTGTAAAGCATCTTTGAGTTTTTTGAAAAGTGCTATATAAATAAGCTGTGTCATTATTATCATCATTATTAAATAATGTGATGATGGTAGAGTACAAAAAATATATTTAAGTAGTAACCATGACATATTTCAACCCTATCCAGGTAGTTCTGATTCTGGTGCATCCATTTGTTAAATTGTGTCTCATAGATGAAAAAGGTCCATCCACCTTCCCCTCCTCTTTGCAAGAAAATAAGGGTATTTTATTGTAATTTAAGTTTAACCCTCCGGCTAAATTATTTCTGGCTTACACAAAAAAGCAGCACGTTACATGGATTAAAAACTAGACAGTAAAAAGTAAACAGTAGTAGCGATTATTGCACATTTACCCAGGTGATTGGTTGCTGCACAGCTCAGACATTAACTGTCTTTATACAGTATGTGTGAATGTTTGGGTGGAGTGATTGAGGCTACAGCTTTAGGGAAAGAAGCCATTCCTCAGCAGTTTAGTGTGTGGTATCTCCTTCCAGATGACAGGGAACAAATAGAAATTGATCAGTAATAATTGCTACACTAGTGAGCTTAACTGCTTGGACATAACTGGTAAATGGCATTAATGCAAAAATTTTGCCAGTTTTTAAACTTAATTCATAGTTTACTTTGCATGCACTTGAAAAAGATCTTTAAATGTGTTAAAAAAGGAAACTATTCCAAAAGAAAGCGACCCAAAATGTTCCTTTTTACAGCCAGGAACACTTTCATCATGGAGGAATGTGCCTTGGCATTCATTTAAACGCAAGCCGACAGCGTACAGGCCTGCACCCTACATGTTGTCACATAAGGACAAAAGGACCTCACACTGAGCATGGAGAAGCACTGTGGGACAAATAAATACACCATCTTTTTCACAGTTAATAGTTATGCTCCCGTTATAGTCCCTCACAAGAATGCAACACCATGTGATTTAACAGACTGGAGTACAATGGAAGTGTGTGTGTGTGTGTGTGTGTGTGTGTGTGTGTGTGTGTGTGTGTGTGTGTGTGTGTGTGTGTGTGTGT
>JBBBVU010000021.1:26164030-26176104 GCA_037177055.1 Atherinosoma microstoma | reverse complement strand
CTCCACAGTCACCACATCTCAATCCAATATTTCACCTTTGGGATGTGGTGGAACAGGAGATTCTCATCATGGATGTGGAACAAAATCATAAGTAATTGTTGCTTTTTTTAATCTTCTCATTTCTATAAAATCTTTTTAAAGATTTCTACAGTTTAATACTGCTTTCAATATTTAATGGAGGTAAAAAAAATGTCCAGCAACAGCCGTTCTAAAAACTAGGTTTAACCAGCTACAGTGTTCAGCCTGATGTTGAACTCATCAGCTGTTTACTTGCCTGAGGCTGCAGCTGACAGCCATCTGTGAAGCTTTTATGGCCACTAACAAAGTAAACAATAAATGCCATGTTATCTTTGTTGGATAATTTACTAATACATCTCTGCCATATGCTTTTCTTTGCCCTTCCTTACCCCCCCCATCATCCGATTATGAATTGATGTGGCTGAGGTGACAAACATCCTTGGTAACCAATAAAACTAGAGCAGTGAACCCACATACAGAATCTGTTTGTAACAAAACAATAAATACAGTGCAAATTATGAGGAATAGAATAAGGGTAATAAAAAAAAAGGGGTAATTTAAGGCAAAGTGAGGGGATGGGCATCTCCAGCAGACTGGGACGCCTCCCCTGCTCGGCTGATGTTGACACGTTGTGGCGTGCTGAGCCGTGGGAGCAGCCAGAGATGGAGCTGAGAGCCAGATTCAGTCTGCGGCACGAGCAAACTCTGCCAGCGCCCGCAGCAGCGAATCTCCCTTCTCCCACCCTCATCACCAGGCGGGTTAAAACGCAGCCCACAGTCTGCTGCTCGGTGGCACAGCAGGCTAACGCTGCATCCTCTCCGTGGCCTCAAACAAGCAGTGCTGCACTGAATTAAAGCAAAGTGTGCTGGCAGTCTCGTTGCAGCACATCTATCAAAAGCCCAACTGTGACATGCTTTTTAGTTGCCAAGGTGATTTTGTTTAAGAGGTCTAATTATAACTTTGTATATGAATGTCTACAGCATTAAGATAAATACGGTCTAACGGAGCAGCAGACTTCCAATCTTTTATTGGGTTTTAAAAATGCCAGAAGTACACCGTAAAATGAAAATAATGCCAAATTGTTTTTGGTCCTCCCTCAATCACTAATGCAAGTAAAGATTTATTTTACAGCAAATTGGTTTGAAAACTAAAAATGGGCACCAAAATATGTTCTAGTCTCCATGTTTCCTCATATCAGCAATAATCCACCTCTCACCAGAGTTTTAGTTAATGGACAACATAAAGATACAGTTTTCCTGTTATGATGAAGGATTTATATCTAATGCTACAAGCTTCATCTATAAACACCACGCAGCTCTTCTAGTTCCAGCAGAGTCTCATGTCTGCTTCACCTCCGCTGGGTGAAGAGAAGGAAGCTAACCCTGCAGCTTCGGCCAGGAGGAAACACCTTGGAGGTGGCAGCAGGAAAGTTTAACAGCTGTTTGTCGGAGTTTTCATTGATAGTGGAGATAAAGCAGGGCGGTTACCAAACCCTCACAGAAACACAGCTTAACTGGTTAATAACTGGTTTTGTTGGAGCTGAATGCTCCTTGGAGCGCTGTGTTTAGTTCTCCTGGCATAGCAGCCGCCCTGTAAACGCAGTCAGATCAGATTCAATCCCAACGTCACCCTGACCCACTTCTCATTTACTTGCTGAACAATCAATGTTTAGAACACACACACACACACACACACACACACACAATATAAACATTTCACACATGTACACATTAACTCTAGAGATTGTATTTGTGTATTTCATGATTGATGTCATAATGTCACGACTAATCAATTTTGAAAAGCCTGACTCATCAACTTCAGAAATCATGTAAAATGCTCGATCCTTAAAACAGAGGAAATCATGTCAAAGAATCAAAATAAAAAAAGATGTGTGGATTTTTTTTTTAACAGCATTTGCTGTAAGTCGTATGCTCAGTAGCTGTGATCCCCAATTGTTGTAGCTGTTGGTTGGGGATAGTAAACCCGGTATACACATGCAGATTCAGGGGGAGATGGAGCTGTGGCATCATCAGTTGATATGAATGGGTGGGAAACATGGAAATAACACTGTGGCATTTTCAGATTTATTCACTTTGGGACCTGGTTTCAAAAGTCTGCATTTTCAGGTTCATGAAACCCGGTTCCATGTGGACAAATGATTTTTAAAAAACTTTAGATACAAACTCATCTCTGTGTGGACATGACTGAGTCTACATCCACAGCTACTTTAGGTATAAACTGAGTTTTTCCCAAAAAGTCCTGTCCACACGGCACCATTTATAAAAATATCTGTCCACATAGAAACGTTCGTCCACAATTTAATCGCCGTCAAGAGTCAAACTAAAAGTTGGTGCTGGACCGGCACCTCTGAGGCCACGTTGGCCAATCAGAAGGCTACAAAAAAAAAAGTAATCTTTCATTTTAAGTCACAGCGTCCTCAATAACACATTTAGGTCTGCTGAGACACTCAGCAGTTTTAAATCAGGGTTAAAAACGTTTCTATTTTCAGCCTTTTATGATAAGTGATATTTTCACTGACGGTTTCTTTCTTTCTTTATTCACTTTTGTTGTTTCTTTTGTTTTTAATTCTTATTAATGCTTTCTGCACCCCGCTGTAATGTTTCTAATGTTTGTATGTAAAGCAGCTTGAATTGTCCTGTACATGAAATGTGCTATACAAATAAACTTGCCTTGCCTTGCCTTTATTCTTCATTATAGTCACCAGGACTGTTTACATGTTTGCATATAAATACACAGGTAGTTGTTAAGATTAGATGTTGGCCAACGAAACAAAGACGTTTATCACAGATTGTGATGCAAGCCACACAGAGGGCAGCATTATCTTATGCTATAATCCAAACACATTTGTTCTCAGTTCCCCAAAAACTCACTGCATCTCTCAAACTTGTGTATGCAGGGACAGCCCCCCCCCCCCCCCCCCAACTATAACCATTCATTATATTACATATAAACCTAAAGATGCACATTTAAACTCCTAAAATAATCACAAGTGAGAGCAGAGTTGAAAAGTCAGTGGGTGCAGGAATGAAGGCGTGAGAGGAGGAGGACGGGATTTAAACCTAAAACCTCTTTGATGGGATTCAGGTGTCAGATGACGGGATCTGTGTCACTGTGGAAAACTGGGAAAAGGGAAACAGATTTCTTTAGACTTCATAGGAAATTCTGAGGTATTGTGTCATGGATCCGTGTGGATATTTCACAATCTGTCATTAGATCATTTTCCATGAAATAAGAGGAAACGGACAACTTTGCTCTGCTTTGTGTCGCAAAGACAGAAAATCACCTGGAAATATTTTGTGGCTCTTTGGAGGATAATATTCTGTTTCTACCATTCATTCTCTGTGACACGGATCATCAAATCAATAAAGTGCAAGAAACCTGGACCTCATGCTCTGTGACAAAACCTTGTTTTCATATTCTGCTCGTAGTCTTCCTCAGTGCATCATGTGCAGGTGCAGGATGCTGTTCAGGAAGTTCAGGTGGTCAAAAGTCCAGCTTCAATAAATGACGCTTTGTTTATTAGTTTAATCACAACAGCACAAGCCTCGGGCTGGGCGACAGAGAAAACTGATTCAAATAGAATTTTCCACTAATGCTGATTCATTTTTATGAAAATAAGGATTTTTTCCTCTTATATGCACCACAAACACTTTCTTTGGGTTTCCATAGTCAGCAGCAGGCTCAGGCCTCCCTCCCTCCCTCCGCTCCAGAACGGTGTTTGTCTGAAGGCACTAACAGATATACGGTGAAGTGAGACGTCACTCACGCCTGGAACTTAGCTGCACATAGAAACTAGGCAAATTTGTAATTTTATGCAAAGAGGGGGGGCATCATGCGTTTGCGTTGGGTGTGTGTGTATGTGCGTGCGTGTATGTGCGTGCGTGTGATGATGAATGTGTGAAAAGTGGAAAAGAGTATGATCAGGTGTGTGCTATGATTTCGATGTTTTATACTTAATATGTTTTATTTCTTTTTAAACTGTTGTTTTTATGATGTGAAGCACTTTGAGATGTGCAATGTAGGAAAGGTGCTATATAAATAAAGTTTGATTTGATTTGATTTGATATAACAGCAGTAAGAAATGCTGCTCTCTACGATGCAGAAGGCAACTTCAGCCCACAAACTCTCGTTAAGAGACAACCATCATCAGGGGATTTACTTCTAGTGTGGATCCCATATAATAAGGATCCAGATGGAAAGAGATCACAGATGTAGTGAAAGATATGAAGCCGTTTATACGGTGGAAAAGTTACAATGTTGTTTACTTTCTTTGCCATCATTCATATGAAAAAAATAAACACATTTTGAATGCATAAGCTCCAAGTTTAATAATGTTTTTGATAAGTTTAATATGTTTTTAAGAAAGAAGAAAAAAAAATGTGTCGGATTTGGTTTGAAAAAAAAAAAAATCAGATTTTATTTTTAGGTCGTATCGCTCGAGCTGAGCCCCGTCCTATCCGCTTTGGTCTCCAAAATTGTATAGTATTGTATTCAATTCAATCAAAACTTGCAACAGGTATGTTTGTCCACACATCCGTAACTGTGGTGTCACCATGACGACAGAAATTCTAAGATTGTAAACATATTTCATCATGTGATGCAGACGGTTTCTCATTCCTGACTAGTGTTGGGCCATATTTTGAATAGGCAGGCGCAAACATCTGGGAACTTTGTCACATCTGGAGGCCTGTACTACGAAGCTGGATTTTCTCTTATCGGGGTAACTTCGGGGTTAACCCGGGGTTTTACGTACTACTAAGCTGGTTAACTTCTTACTAAGATGTATCACTACGGCAACAGACGCTGAACAGCTAACCTGGTAAGAGGTCAGCGAGTAGAAAGTGCTACCCTTCTGACCAATCAGCTCTCTTGGAAAAAGGACCTGCCAAGCGTATGGGCTGTAATAAAGTGAAATGGAGTGTTTATATCCGCCGATCAATTAATATAATCTGATGAAACGCAGTAACAGTCAAACATTTTCTACCAGCATTCCCTCCTGGTTGTTGCTGTGCGCAACAGCGTTGCTTTTGGCCCGGATGATGCGTTTAAACTTTCTGAAGAACTGTCTGCTCCTCCATGGTGACGTACGCTACTCTGCAGCCTCCGGGCATTCCCCATGGTGATTGGTCAGAAGCTACAGACTCCGCACCTTTTATGTGAGTGTACCCTGATCGACACGGGGAAACCCTGGGTTGAATTACCGAGTTGATGACCAGCTTCTTAGTACAGCTTATCCGGATCCGGAATGTCTGGGTAAGTCAGTCCAACTTAAAATCACAACTTTGTGATTTGGCATGATGCAAATAAAGCTGAACTGAATTAGTCATTTCACTTACATTTGTTTTATCTTAACATAGCCTCAGAATATTTTTCTCCATCTGCAGCCACCAACGAAGGAATCATTTCAACTTGTGAAATTCTTCTACTGTGTTAACAACGTTGACAAAGTGAGGTGTCATCCTAAGGTTGTCTAATCACGAACTAAATCAGTGTGTCGCACTGTCAAAAACTGGCACACGAAACACTCAACTTACCGATGCTGCTTTGGTTCCACTAAAGCTGTAATTTCCTGTTTAACTCGTGCTTTCACAAGCTGTTGAACACGATGAATGAATAAACAAATCACACAACAGCTCTCTGCAGCAGGCGATAGGAGGTGGGCTCAGGACTGTACATCACCGCATGTGTGCTCACGTGTTACTGTATTTACATTAAAAGAACTGGGGGGGGAAGGGTGGGGGAGATCATTGTCAAAGGGCAAACACACCCATTCAGCAGTACTAGAACAGACTCCCTCGGCAAGAAGCTGACATTGTGCATCAGTCAGGACGCAGAGGACAACATCGCCACCCACATCTCCAGTGATTCCTGACAGCACCACAGCCTCCTCAAACACAACCTGACAGCTTCAGAGGCTCCTGCATCACAGAGGAACAAGACTTGACTAGTTCTTTTTTATGCAGCCAGAGTTTGAGATTAGATGAAACAGGGGGATGATGTATAGCTAGCACAAATGTCCTGAGACATTTCAGTATGAGGGGAAGAACAGGAGCAGCAGAAGGAATACAGAGATGCATGGAAAGTAGGGAGAGTCAAGAAGATGACATGGAAACGGAGATAAAACCAAAATAAAATCCAGAAAAAGGATAAAAAAGAATCAATAGAGAGCTGAAGTATGAGGACAAAGAGGGGGAAATGGAAAATACTCCATCATTGAAGATAATGAGTAAAACATTCAGAACCAGACCAGTAACTTACAGATTTATTCTGGGGTGTAGCTGTAACTATGACAACATGAAGGGATGGCATTACAGGCTGCTGAAACACATTTTCTAATAAGAAAACTTCTGAGATAATTAGTTTTTATATTTTTAACTGGACTCAGGACATCTGTTCACACAGCGGGGCTGAAAATGAGCTACCACCTGTCTTCCAGTCAGGTAAAAAATAAAAATAAATGCTCAGTTTTGTCTTTTGTTGTCCTTGAGCTGTTAGTTTCACAGCCTCCATGAGATGGTATGTTCTGTACTGGTGTTTCCGTAAAGAAAAAGTGATCTGTGGACACTTGTCTAGCTCTGACCCCATCTTCATAGAAAATTAGCTTGTCGTCCAAATTTCTGCAGTCTCATCTGTTGTGGGACTTAATGCCGATCGATACTTTCCAACTGCTCCAAAAACCAGTTGGTGACCAGTGTAAAAAAAGAAAAGGCATAAAGCGGCACTACTGGACTTTTGGCAGATTTTGGCACCCCATAAGAACGACTAACTCAGCATCCTGTCTCTTCTCTGAGCTCTGTACAGCCTGTAAAAGTCAGTCATATGTTTACAAATAAAAGAAATAGGTAAATGATCTGAGATGGCAGTCTCACGGTGTCTGCATCTAAAAGGTTCAAAGTCAACAGCTGAACTAGCAGCTCTAGCCTAAAGCTAGTTTACTGATGTTCCACAGCCACATGCAACGTTCACCAAAATAATTAACATTCAAACGTATACTAGCAATAGCTAATTAGCACCTAAGTGCAGCTGATGATAATTAAAGGGTCATAGCCAATTATTAGAAAATGTAGCTCAGAAATTGATGAACTGAGTAAAAACAGAGCAACCAGAGTTTATCCTGCAGACAGCATGAATGTCTGTTCTAAACTTTAAATGTTTTAAAGCAGCAACTATCAACCTCTCAGTAGTTCAACAGGAAAGCTCATGAAGTCTCTCCAAGGAACAGCCGTGATTCATGTTAGATAGATATATACTTTATTGATCCCGAGGGGAAATTCAACAATAAGAAAATAGTCAAGGTGTTCTGATCTGGACCAGTGACAAGTTTTATCTTTAAAAGAGGATAAAGTCAAACAGTGAAGACGACAAGGGGAGAAGTTAGTTATAGTAGACAAGACAGAAAGGGGAAGACCTTCATGAAAAAATAAGTGGTAAAAGTAGAAGAAAAAAGGGACAATTGGAGAGAAATAAATCCCAAAATATGACAATAAGAGGGAAAAGAAGAAGAAGAAAGCCACAGAATGATCAGAGAGGAAGGTGAGAAAAGAAATGAATGAGTCAGCCTACCATAAAGGAATTATATAAGCTATTAGTCAGGAGAAAAGATCAAATAAAGCATGCAGAGGAAGGTGGATGAAATTAAAACAAAGCACAGAAGTAGAAAAAGAAAATGCCAAAAAAAGAAAACATTGATGAAAAGATGGGAAGAAAAAGAAAAAAGTGTTGGAGAAAAATAAAATGTCAACTCAGAAGGCAGCTGTAGCAACTGGACCCATCAAGCATTGTGGAAACCTGGTTCCTGTCCCGTACCATGCATGTACCGCCTCCTTAAAACAGAAATCATCTTTTCAGATGTCTCACTGCACCAGCCCTCTCCAAGTGAAGGCCCGCGGGCCACATGCGGCCCAGAACCAACTTCCATGTGGCCCAGCTTGTGATTCCGCCAAAAGAAAAACTAAATACTTCAGAAATTTTACATTGAGGAAATTCCTACCGCAGTATGGACCATGAATGCAACACTAGTTAGCTTAGTGATATTAAACACATAATGCAGAGTGTCTCAAAAAGGGGTGAGCCGGTTCACCGTTTAATCCCTTCATCATGATGCGGCACATGTTGATTCAACAACGATTCATTAATGTTTAAAAACGATTATTTTTCTAAATAAAACGACAAGAACACAGCTTTAAAGTGTGACTGGTAAGTAAAAGTCGCGGGGGACACTTTATGGGGACGGACCGCCCGTCTGTCCCCATAAAGCGGCTGACAGTTAACAACAGATATGACGGTTGGAGCTCAGGAGGAAGAGCAGTCATCTGCCAACCGGGAAGTTGGTGGTTTGGTTCCCAGCTTCCCCTGACTACACATCGAAGTGTCTTTGGGCAAGACACTGAACCCCAGGTTGCCTCCCGGTGTGCCTATCAGGGGTATGAATGCGTGTAGAAGCACTCCGTATGTTCCAATATAAGAGCTGTATGAATGGCTGAATGAGACATGTAGTGTCAAAACGCTTTGAGAGGTCATGTGACTAGAAAAGCGCTTTACAAGTTCAGCCCATTTACCATATTAGAGGGTGGCAGCTCAGCTTTCAGCCGCTGTTACATGAGATCATCGGGTTTTAAGGCGTTTGTATACACTTAGGTTTTAATGAGAACAAACAAGGCCTGGAGAAGAATCACTGCATATGTACGTTGTTTTAAAGCCAAAATAAAATGTACTACAAACATGAGTTCTCCCCCCGGGTTAGAGGAGGAGAATAAACTAACTATTGCTATTCTTCCTGGAGATTCCACAGCAAAATATGACCATAATATGATAAACATGGATTTGTGTTGGATTTATTCAGGGTTTGACTTTGACATAAATAAAAAGAGATAGTGGAGATAAGTTTGTTTGGTTACTTGAATTAATGGATACTGATACTTCAAAGTAAGAACTAGCCACAGAGTACAAGACTGTATACTGTGATAAATGACAACAAATTTAAAACAAGGGTGACATTTGCCATGAAAATGTTTGGCCAGTAAGTAGCGGTAAAATCAGAGACAATTTCTGGCCCTGTTAAATTTGTTTTATCTGAAAATCTGGCCGCCCTACACAGCTTCTATAATCACAGCACAATGGCAACATCTGGATCTCACACCCGTCAGGGACTTCTACACACCTCACTCCTTCCTTTAATTAACTCCATTGTGGATAATCTGATAAAACAACTGTTCCCCCAAAATAACTGTCACAAAAGATGTGACAGTCTGTACGCAGATGTGAGAAAACTAATCCTTGTAGGTGCAGCAGTGGGAAAAAAAACTCACCTTTAGTGGTTTCATCCTCGATGGGCTGCTTGAACAGCGTTATGTCCTTAAAAGTGCAGAGGAACAGAACCACCTTGTCATTCTCGTTTCTAATGGGAGCCACTTGCATGTAGAACCACACCGGACTTCCTGCAAAAACAAAAACAAAAAAAAACAAGAAAACATTTGTTATATTCAAAAACAAAAAAATTCCTTACATGTGCAAAAATAAGATTTGATATTTATGTTGCCCAAAAAAAGAAAAGAAAAGAAAAGAGGCCTAAATATTTCATATTTAACCTGGATGTGGAGCATATTGTGTTTTCTAGACGTTGGGTTGAACAATTTGAAAAAGTTTCGACAAGACGTTTTGACAATGTCTCTCTTGTGGTGGCCATCTTTGAAAAACCACCTCAGAGCTGCTCTTCTATCGGATATAAATAGGTGCGTTTTGATTGGATAATAAATGAGACGCTATCAAAGGAAGCCAATTAAATTTTGTGTCTGATGTAATTAATGAGCTGAGACACCGTTTTAATGTAATCTCATGTCAACTCGCTTTTAACCATTAAAACTTCTATTTATGTTCCACCTGTTTTGTTCTTTTTATGTAAAAATTCAGATAGAAGATGAACTTTTTTACTATAAAAGACCAACCAAAGCAAGAAAACAGAGACAAAAACTTTTCTCGTCTGCACATCATTCTCTCAAGTCTTGGCTTTCAGGAGAAAAACAAACACAAAAGAAAACATTCACATATTTACACTTTTCCATTATTTCTAGTTATTTCTGCTACTATGTACCTCCTATCCTCACTAAACCAACTCCAACTCATCATCTTGGCTTCATTCCAGCCATAGTGGAGCATTATTTTTCTTCTTTTCAGACTCACAGAGAACTTTCTGCTCACTTGTTGATCTTTGGCTGCTCCTGATTGGACATTACCCTCAATTTAAGCTCTGATTGGTGGAAAGTTTGACAGGAAATGGCTTCATCATCATTACCAGGTCTACATAGAGATCTCTTAGCAACATAGTAGTGATGGTGATGAATAACGGTGTTATCATGGATCATCATTGTGGATTTACCAGGTAGTGTCTGAATAATCATTTTGTGGCTGAATAGTAAACCTCCTGAACAGGATCTAAATGCCTGAAAAACTTCCATAGATCACCTAAAGAGTAAGCTATCCATCACAGTTTACCCCACAGTTGAACATTACTGCTAGATCTCTGAGTCTTATCATTTATATTGTCAGAGTTTTAAGGGTTAATAAGTCTCCTCTGGCACTGCAAAGTACAAAAGTTTCTGTCCTTCCTTGAGGAAAGCACAAATCCTATTCTGGAAAAATAGGATAAGCATATTCATATGCAACAACATAAAAAGTCCTGTTAAAGAGATTAGTACAACACGTCATCATGTAAACAAAAGGAGTTGTGCGATCGGGACAATCTTATTCTTCAAAAAGTCCCTTATCCCGTCCACACAGGAGAGGACAGTCGAGTTATCCTGGAAGGTGTTTTCGCTTCCCCACACTGAGTTTAGCATGTGGACAAAAGAAAAATGCATGTTTGTGTTTGTCTGGACGAGGCCTTAAAGAGCCATTTCCAGCAACAAGCAGCGCAGCTAGAACATGCCATACGGAGCCCTGACGGCAAGCGTG
The DNA here is from genome assembly GCA_037177055.1 of Atherinosoma microstoma. Taxonomy (NCBI): domain Eukaryota; kingdom Metazoa; phylum Chordata; class Actinopteri; order Atheriniformes; family Atherinidae; genus Atherinosoma; species Atherinosoma microstoma. The sequence continues at coordinate 26,165,115 of JBBBVU010000021.1, read as the reverse complement.
TCCACTGAAGGACTGATGCCGTTTTAACAAATGCTGACTGGATTTAGATTATTTTTGCTGGTTGCTGCACTCTGACAGGTAAATAATTACTATAAAAAGGGAGTTATTAGGTCCTAAAACATTTAGCAAAATCCTCAATAAATCTCACTTTTCATTTGTGTTTTTCTGTGGAATAATAAAGATCTCCACATAGTGACTTAAGTATAATGAGCGTACTTTACCTACAACTGACTCAAATGTGAGAAAATGTATATATAAAAAATTAATCTGTTTGCCTAGGGTTAGGGGTTATTATAACCTGTATGTGATTAAGTAGTCAAACTTCAGGTTATTTCTCATTTCTCCCTGTCAGATTTAAAACTGAAGCAGATTAGCTTTGACAATTCCACAAAAGGTCACATTTTCTTCTTCCTCTGGGGGGAGTTCAGATGGCATGTGGCATCAAAACTGATTGAAAATGTCAGAAGTCAGGCCGTTATTCTGAGCAAAGAGGCTCCTTCTTAGCATCTAAACATAGTACTATACACACTGCTGAGGAAAAAGTATTTGTCCGCTTGGAGTTTTTTGCCATGTTTATTTTTTAACAATGAGAAATAAAACTGCTGCTGACCAAAAGGAACACAAAGGCCTGTCTTACATTTCCCAAAAAACATCTTGATTTCCAAAATATTCTGTGGGCTGATGAGATAAAAGTAGAACTTTTTCCAGTTTCACATGAAGGCCAACTCATAGAAACTTCTGAAAACAAGTGGGTTTTTTTAAGAAAGTGTTTCAGCTTTTAATGTCTCTGCTTGGTCACTTTGAAGTTGGTTAGGAGATCCTGGAAAAACCGTTAAAGCAAGCTATATTTTGAAAATACATCATTCAAAAGGTCCAAAAGCCTCCAGACAACAGGAACACGTTCAATAATGGTTTCCTCATGGCTCATTCACAGGTAACAAAATAACAGGTGTAGCGTATTCCCTGGCAGGAACCAGATAAGAGACACATACCAGAAGGAACTTTGCTGGAGTTTTATGGACTTCCATGTCACTGCGGACGTGGAACAGACCCCATCGACTAGCTCTCCCTCAAAGAGCATCTTT
>JBBBVU010000021.1:26149544-26163930 GCA_037177055.1 Atherinosoma microstoma | reverse complement strand
CTTACATCAATAAAGGTGAGATTAAAGAATTAGATGATTGTTTTCCTCAGTTTACAGTCCTTCTCCAGATGAGACCTTGAGAAGATGTTTTATCTGGGATATAAGGAAAGACATATGCCTCGTCTTTCTATTAATCTGCATTTATATTCATCCGTTTGTTTAATTTGACAAAATAACATTCATGTTTATCATTCCTATTTGTATTTAGAAAGTAGATACTTCAAGTCATCAAGATTTGACAATGTTTAAATCAATTTATTTAAAGTATTATTCATTTAATCTTTTACCTTTTCAAGCTTTGCTTTACCATCGTTTATTTGTGTGTTATTTAATCCTGTTTAAAAGACTGATGAATGTTTTACATTCATTAGTAATGGCACAATTACTGATGGCACAACCAGTAATTAGGTTTAGGGGGCCACTATTTTACATAAGGTTAGTTTGGATCACTCTGTCCTTAATAAATTAAATCATTTAAAAAAAAAGATTTATTTTATTGTATTAAGATTATCATTGTCAAATACCAACTTCACCTGATTACCTGAAACATTAAAGTGTTACAAATGTACAAAAAACACACGTGTAAGAGGGGAAATGCTATAAAACACTTTATGGACGAACTGGATCAATTGTATCCAAAGCAGGGTCAGACCGAGCAAAAGCCAGGAAACAATCAGAAGATCAATACCTCAAGCTTTGTTCACAGTAAATTAGAAGAGAAACTTCACCACCAGGATTCACTAAATAAAACCACAAGACTCCAAATCAGCAGAGGTCCTGTCAGAGGAAGACAGTCTAATATCATCTCAGGGGACAAGTAGCATCTCTAAACCAGGAACCAGGATAAACTCTGAGGGTGAAGCAGTCAGAGTACGGAGATGCTGCTGCTCTTCAGGTACATAATGTTAAATCACTGGTCACGAGATGTTTAACTTACACATATTCAGATGATGTGGGTCTAAATCTGCAAAAGGAAGGAACTCACTGTACTTTCTGCACACAAACCAGCTGAGGATTTCATCACGTTATTACCTCCACGCACACCGTATGTCCAGGACAGCTGTACCACATATATCCATGGATACAAGCTGCTCGTGCACAGGACCGTCTCACATGATATCTGCAAACATTTCCCCTTCCTTGGGCTCATCCACTTTGCATCTAGTTTTCTCTCCTGGGAGACGGGAACATTTGGGATTGTCTTTGTGCTCGCTCTGATGTTGCTCTATTATGTAGGACAACAATCTCAAAACACACAATAAAAGGAATATATGGTGCATAGTCCTCTCCATAGGGAGTACACTAAAGTCTAATCAAAGAAAGAAAAGACTAAGATTAAAGAACAGTCAAAATAATCTGCAAGGATGAAAAAAAAAGTGAACACTCACTATTCTTTCTGTACAGCAAGATTTCAAAGCAGTTGGATTCATAGTTGTCGAACGTCTGCCTGACTTTGTCAATGGTCTTCTTGTCCGTCAGCTCTCCATACATAAAACTGGGGGGGAAAAAAGATTCATGTGAGAATGAGAACCAGTCAACACAAACCTGAGCTTTTCAGGCTCAAACATTCCCTTCATTTACCTTTAAGCTTGTTTCTTTATTCGGATCGAGGTGATGCAGCATAAAAATAGCTCACTGTGAAGGCTCCGTATCGGTACATTTAAAGCTTTATTCTAATAATACTAATAAAACAGACTTCAGAGCAATGCGGGATGGATTCTCACATAATCTCATGCTTGAAATAAATGATATAATATATATTTATTTTGTGCATGTTTGAGTGTACATGAGGAGTTGGGGATACTTCTAAGATCTCGTCACTCTGTGCTACTTTATGTTTTGCTGTAGTGTAGGAAAGATGCCAGCTATACGCTAACCCAATTTTGTTGCATTATCCTACAATGGCAATAAATGAATCTGAAGTTCTGCACAAGTCTGAGTCAGGTGTGTTGCAGCAGGGAAACTAAAACCTGCAGGATGACCAGGATCCCTGCTTTATAGAAAGAGGCATGATCTGAAATCACAGAACATGTAAAACAAGGGAAGATTCAAAGAAGACTGAACGAAAACAAAGACAAGATCGTATGAAAACTTCTGCTTGTAGAAAGTAAAATAACATCAAAAACTTAAAGTTGAACACTGAACTGGAAACAGTTCCCAGCAACACACCAAGCAAAACCTTTCATCTTTTTAAAGGAGAATTTCTCTTTTTACAGAGAAATGTCTCCCCACATGCTCCGTGGAAACAGTTGTAGCTGAAATTACTTCACTGCTCATAAAGTATAGCGTCTGACTGCTACAAAAACAAAAAGGAACTGCACACAAATAGGCTACCAGGACAAGAAGTCAGGAGCAGCTTAAACATTTATTGGCTGTTAGTTTCAGCTTTGATGCTCTGATATTTAAAAGTTTCCATTATTCAGTTTTAGAAACAAACACACCTTTAACAGGGTGCAATCCATTCCAGAGAGCTACTATCCCGCCCTTCTCCAACGTACCTGAATCAAAAGAATGTCTCGTTACCGGGCGTCTGCAGAGCTGAATGACATGCATGGGGGAATTCAGCCAATTGATTCAGGTGTGTTGGAGAAGGGATGCATTTAAAAGTTGTAGGATAGTAGCACTCGAGGGCACCCCTGCCTTAAAATTTCCACTTGATTCTGGAAGATGCTGCTGGGAGCAGCAAAGAGGGAGAATTTTCCCTGCCCTGATTATTTTGGAAAACTAAAGAACATGTAACAGAAGCAAACATTAGAGGTAATCAGAGCCACGCTTATGTGTTGGCACAAGAAACAAGACATGTCTGTGTTACTGGAAAATTAGCTTCTCCTGATTATCAACATCTTTTCTTGTTTATAACTTAGTTCACTTGCTCTCGTCTCTTGTCATTGAAATAATTTGGCTGTACCTATGTTGGTTGATGAGCTCCAATACACTCCTGACTGTTGTTTCTAGCTTGCGCTGCATGCTAATATGCTAAACTTAAATCTGGCCTTTGACCTGCATTAACAGAAAAGTCCCAGTACTCCCACCCACTGTTTGATTAATGCTATAACTGGTGAATAACATTTACAATAATTATCAAACTTTCTTGGCTTATGAGGCTTTTCTGTGAATTGTAAATAAATTCTAGTAAATTTCTCTTCGGGCTTTTTTTCCCCTTTGATCCTCTTTATGGCTGAAAGTTGCAAGTTTGTGTAACACAATGAACCTAACCCAAAGGGATCAAACTATCATATTTCTTATTTTTTTTCCAAGTATTTCTGTGACTGTGTTGCAGTTATGTGAACTGTCTATAGGCTACATCTGCATCTTGTTACAAGACAGTCAAAAGATCAAAAATGATTCCCCAAAAAAGGCCCTGAATCACAACGGCATAGCCTGTAGGTTCAAGCTCTCATTGGGGGGGTTTATATCCTCTCAGTGTCATGTCCGAGTCCATCGTCAGTGTCCTTCTCAGCCCAGAGCAGCAGGAAGTGTGCAGATAAATCTGTGTCTCTATTCAGCTTGATGTCTGAGAGAACCTTTTTGGCTGCAGGCTATCCGGGGCCATCACCCCTGGTCAGATCCGAAAGCCGCCTGGGAGACCATTCACCCTTTGGAGGAACATTTTAAAGCGTCTTGACTGACAGGCGAGCAAGAAACTGTCCAGAAGGTGGACTGGGCAAAGCTCTCCTGGCAGATCTAGATTGGATTCATTTCAGACAGTAACTGAATGGTGACCCCCCACCCCCTCCAGTCTTTTTAAAGGTTTTGTTTTTTTCCCCCAGTGTGACTGCTGAGTTCCTCATTTCTGTGGCCAAGCAACTAAAATATTCAACAGCAGCATAAAGTCAGAGGCACAAAACAATCCCTTTCTAATCTCGAGCTTAAATAATGGATTGATATAGTGGATTAACAACATAATGGATAAATAGAGGGCTTTGAAAGACAGCATCTTAGCTGAAACTGCAATAAGTCATGGCTATTTGGGTGCAGTTAGAAAGATGCTGGTGCTGTAAAACCTTAATGGCTTTTTATGAGGTTTCCTTTAACTGAAGCAAATGAGCCACTTACATAGATAAACATCTGGAAAGTGTTGTGAAAATGTAAAAACTTTACCTGCATGTGCTGCTCTTCTGCATAACCTCAGCTCTGTGGAAGCCAGAGAGCTTGCAGAATCCGTCATTGCTGTACACGACAGGCCACTCCACGATCTGGGCGTTTCCCAGGAGAAAGCTGGTCTCTGTCAGACGAACAAGAAAAGAAAGAACATCAGCATCTACCACAGGCTGCAAAATGCTTGGTCTCTGTAGAAACCACGATATGTTAGACCAGCCGAGACAAGTTTTAGTTTTTACTAGTAAAGGTATAACTTGGGTCTGACAAGAAAAGTCAGTGCAGTGTGGTTGATGCGATTTAACCTTCACCTGATGTCTGCAAATTAGATATTAAACTCGGATACAAATCATTAAAGTTCATTAACCCACAACCGCTCCAAGCAGACGCCGTCTTTCCTGAGCAGAGATGCAAGTACAAATACTCTGTTACTGTACTTAAGTAGATTTTTCAGATATTTTTATATTTACTTCTCTGATGACTTTTTACTTTTACTCAGTTACATTTTCAACATAAATATCGGTACTTTCTACTCCTTACATTTCCCAAAAAGGATCGTTAATTTATAACCTTTTTTTATAAAAAAAAGTTTTGGCGCTGCGACACCAACGCGCAGGAACTTTTTGGGATTTTGAAAGACGCCGATTCTGAATTTGTAATAATTAATTCTGAATTAAAAACCGTAGCCGATGTGAAGGTTTCTCGTTGAGCTGTACTGTGCAACTTTTTCTTTTTTCCATCTTTTATTTATTTGGAGGGGAGATAGCACTGTGTTTATTTTACCAGAATCTAGCTAGAGAAGCTTATTCTCACCTGTAGTTCCTGGATGAGTCGCTCACAATAACACACCTGCACAGTGTTAAACTATTGTTACCTGATGTGTTCATAAAAAAAGTGCTATTAAAAAGGTTCATTAAGAGTTGGGCCTATGAGCAGGATGATGTGTGACACCATAATTTAGAAGATAATACTCGTCCAAAATTCAATGTTCAGAAGTGTGATGTGTTAACGTGAAGTGTACAATACTGAAGTACTACAGTATATGATGAAGTATATGAGGATACAAGGCAGGTAGTGGTTGTTGCTAAAGTAGAATCCATATAAATGATCCTGTGTTTAATAACTTTGCAGCCAGTGAATCATGCAATAGAAATATTTTACTTTTAAAACTACTTCTGAGTACATTTTAGAGCCTGTACCTTTTTCTTTTACTTGAGTAGATATTTGGATCAGTACTTTTTACTTTTACTCAAGTTCTTTTTCTACATAGGTATTTTACTTCTACTCAAGTAAGAAATCTGAGTACTTTTGCCATTTCTGTTCCTGAGTAAGGCCATGTTGGAGGTTTCTTCAGCATGGCTAGAAGGGAGTTTTCCCCTTTAAATGTCACCTCCTGCAGACTCATGACAGAGGAATAGAAGGAAAGATTCAGTGTGATGTGTTGGGAGTTAAGGCTCATTTCTCCTCAATGGTAAATATGTAAACAGACAAAGTCTTCTCTCCATCTTCTGCATCCTTTATGGGTGTATTTTGGTCCATTTTCAGTGTTTGCAGATGCACATGTCAGGGTGAGGACCCAAATACAGGGTAAAGAATTAGAAACAGACTAATACTTACTAGGAATACCAACATGACAATGGGGACGCAAAGACGAGGATCTGGAATAAACTAAAGAAACCAAGGGGTAGAAGTGCACTGAGGACAAATAACTAAATGAGAAGCAGGTGTAGCAATCAATGAATTAAGACCAGGTGTGTGACAGGAAGTAACAAAGACACAACATACAAGACTCTACAAAATAAAACAGGAAACACAGAAGATGTTAAACAAGACCAGAAAAAAGAACAGAAATCCATCAGAACTCAATGAAACACAGACAAGGGTTCAATCCCAAACCGCCCCCTACACACTACCCCTTCACTACGAGTGTCACTCCCAATGAAGTCCCACTCGCAGCCGTGGAGGCACTTTAATTGGAGGGGGAGGGCATAAAAAGGATGGACAGGTACGAGATGCAGGTGTAGTGCTGTGGCACAGGTTGCGAGGTGTACCACCTGCCTTGTTTTTCCCCACTGTCCCTGAAACACCATAAATTCAACCATTACAATGACAGGAGCTACATTTTAGTTTATACTGACTCCACAAGTCTTTCAACTCCATTGCTGTTTGACATTTCCAGTCAAATGAATGAATGAATGTTGCTAATTATGTTTCCATCACATCAAACGTCAGCATGGAGGAAGATTTGCTAGTTCCGTTTTATCGTCCTAAGCCTGGTGATTTTCTGTCAGTGTGACATGCACGACACATGCAGAACTCGCATCTGAAGACTGTTTCCTCCATTTTGCCGTTGCACCAGCTGCAAGGTGTGGATCGTTGCAGACTCGCTATTTAAGGGCTGAACGGTCCACTCACCCTCCACACTACGTGGTTTGGGACGGCCCCTAATATAGGGGAGCTTCCACGAGAACGAGCAAATGGAGGGTTAGTGTGTAGCGGACGGTTTGGGATTGACCCATGACAGCGCACCCTGATGTTGCAAACGCAGCAGTATCACCATAAACCACCGGGGGCAGTGTTGTGCAGTATAGCTTACGTGCAGTTAAAGATACAAAGAAAAAGAAGCTGCGATGTATTTATCACCATCACCGTCTACCGTAATGCCTCTTTTTATGTCTCTCTCTGATAATATACATTATCCTGATCTCCTCCACCATCACCATGTTTGTTATTGTCTCAAACTGATGTCAGAACTCAGAGTTGAACTCTGAACTCTGCACTTCCCTACTAACAACCATCCAAACATAAAGGATGCATGAGAGTATGTAGGCAGTGACTTTTAGAAATGTTTGACACAAATATATCCACTTACGTACATAAGGGAGCATGATTGGCCGTTAGAAGGTATGATAACCAATCGCATGAATGTGTTATAAAGACAAGTTGAAAAACCAATGAGAGGGGAGGGGATATATTTACATAGATATTCCAGAAAATATATAAAGTGAAATACAAAAAGCCGTCCAACCAAGACATCCACATACGTTTGTTTACACCCATAAAAATCTAAACTACCACCCTGAGCATTTCCACATCAGTGTTACATTTAACAAGGCACACAGGACTTTCCCCTGGAAGCACCGGTGTATGAATGTTTGCTGGTGGTCGGAGAAGCAGTTGGCATGGATTGGCAGCCACATTTCTGTAAGTCTGCCCCTGGGCTGTGGCTGTGACTACAGCTCACCACCACTGCTGTGTGAATGAATAATGGATTCAATGTAAAACGTACCTGTCGATAACATAACACTTAACCAATACACTTTTATCACTTCCTGGTAGTGTTTAGGCGACAACAGTACTTGATTACAAATTACAACGACTTAATGAGGGTTAGAAAGCAAGCAGTCTGGGCTAAAATACATTATTTTTTACAATTACGCTGAGAAATCAAAACTACTTTGTAAAGGTTAAACAACCATCATGATAAGGAGTAAAATACATTCTTTGTGCAATGTCACCTGCACTTGTTCTCACAACCACTTAAGGTCACATATTCTTTTCATAGATTACAGGTTATTATGGCCTGCATGAATAAACAACCCATGGGTGAGTTTTATGAGGAGTTTTTAAACTTATTTAACATCATGGCTTAATGCATCAATAACAGCCTGAAAGCACAGATTCAACCTGTCGTGTTTTCAAAACACAAACCTAAAACTCTGGTCTCATAAAGTTGTAGCAAGGGACTAATATTTCAGTTGCATTTGGGTGTGAGAAATTATCAAACTGGTTTGCTCCTCTCTTTCTGGACTGGTTGGATTTCTGTGTCATCGAGCTCCTCAGAGTATTTCTTCTTTACCCTCTCTGCCACACACAGACAAAAAAAGCAACTAGAAAAAGGCCGAAGCTGCTGGAGTTGATGAGTCGACAACTTGTGATATTACTCTGTAAAAAGCTTCCCAGAGAGGATTTTTCAGTATCCCAACAAGTGTTAATCTGCCAAAAGAGAGGACTGTCTGTGCTCTGAAACCTCCTGCTTTACAGATTAAAACTGGGTTTTCCTCCTCTGCTGAAAATACAGAAACGGTCGCTATTGTTGATCAGCATAATATCCGCCTGTGGGGGGGCAGAAGCTGACTGCAGGAGCAAGTGGAAGGGGGAGAGACGGGGCTCACTTTAATATTCACAAATCCTAAAGTAAGGCAAAAAGAGATTATTTTCACAGAAATATCCCAATTTATGCTGTTTTAATAAAGAGATTTATGTTTAGAGGTTAGATTTCATGTCCAGAGAAAATTCATACTAAATGGCCACAGCTGGTAAACCATGCCTCACCATGTCTGAGATAACAGCTGAATTCAGCACCACACAGGTGCACACAGGGACACAAGATTTTGTGAATATGGGTGCAAGACTTGAGTGTCTATCTCCATGTTACTGATTAGTGAGATACCTGAAGCAATTAATGAAGAATCATCCTCAGTAATGGATGCTTTAAGAGAAGCATGGTGTATTTGTTTCAGATACAAATGCCTCCACCCTAATCTCTGTGAAAGGACTGGTATTTAGAGTCTTAAAGACTCACTGTACAACAGCTTATGTACATTTTACAGTAACTTGGTGCCAGCTGGAGCCAGTAAGTTACTGTAAAATGTTTAAGTGTCACTGCCATATTTGATTATTCAGGATAATTGATTTCACAGCATAATTATTATGCAGTCAATGCCTACATTAGGTACACAGTACTAGTATTAGGTTTTGACTTCAGAACTGTTTGAACCTTTTTTATACTTAATCCTAGAGATACATGTTGTTTCTAAGACCTATTGCATCACTTTATGTTAAAAACTTTGCTCAAAACCCTGTTGTACACTGTATGACACTTGTCTACTGCCCCCTGGTGGATACCTTTTGCACTACAATAATTCTGACACTATCACAAGGTAATAAACAGTACATATATACAATTATTTATTTTATATTTGGTTAAATGGCCAGATATTCAGACAAAAAGAATTAGAATTTTCTGCCTATTATTTTTTGGGTCAGGCGTTAAAGGGTTCATTCTTGGGGCCATGGATTCAACAAGGTGTTAGAAACACAGAGGCAGACACGTGGCTGGAATGGGTGTGATGTGCTTTCCTTACATGCCCCAGATAAAAGACGTGCAGCAGACAAGAGAGGAAAGACAAGCTGAGTCCAAATTCAAGTGCATTGCAGTAATCCAGCCAAAAGGTACTGATGGCGTGGATTAGGGCCTCAAAGTGCTGAACGGGTTTCACCTTTGCCACCTTAAATTAAAACAAGCTGGACTTGATATTATTGTCCCAACTTGATAGTCCAATTTAAAATCACTGTCCAGATTTATAGCTGTAAGCTTTACATGCATGGGGGGGGGACTAATCAAATGTATCACTTATGTCTTCTTTTCATTACAGTTTAAAGTAACACAACATAAATATGCGACTTTAAAACTGTTTCTGACTCATTTTGATGGCACACTGACATTTATAACGTACTTTGCTGGGGCTGTTGTTGCCCTGCAGCCTCCTGAGCCCAAGAAACAACACTTTACCAATTTTTTTTGTTGTCCCATTGCAACACTTCACAGCACAGGATCACCCATTTTAATGCACAACTTGGCTGATTCAGCAAAAAAAACACAAGAGGACATTAGCAGAGGAAGGCAGGAAAAGAAAGAGAGAAAGTGAAAGAGCAAGAGAGAAGACAAGATTCAACATCTGACTGACTTTTACTGGCTAGAGAGGTCTCAGACAAGAAACAGGATGCAAGATGGATGCTGAAATAGTTGTCGTTGGGAGGGCTTTAATGCCATCAAGACATATAAGAAGTGGTTTAACTGAGATGGCATCCTTCCACTTTGATGGTACATAAATGTGATGGTCATCAGCATAAAAGTGGAAGAAGGTACCCTGTTTTCTGAGAATGGAACCCAGAGGAAATAAATAAAGTGGAAAAAAACTGGGGCCCTAAAATTGAGCCCTGTGGGATTCCAGAAATAACAGGGGATTGGAACAAGATTTAGACCCAGAAAAGCTAACATAAATAGTTCTCTGTACCAGGTAGGACCTGAACCCCTCCATTAACATTATCACCAGAATCAGATGCCAGGAGGAACTCTCCTATGTGCTATGAAGTGTCAATGCCTCCATGATAAAAAGTTCTACAAGTAGTACTGAGCAACAATAGAGACTTTACTTCTTTACCTTTAATGCAAAATATCAACAGAACTCTAATCCTTAGAAAAAATATACGTCCACTAAACTCATGTTTCTTTCATCAATTATCTATTTCTACATTTTGGATTAGACTGCATTTAGAAATATTATATTTCATCCTGAAAGAGACGGGTGGAGTCACGCTGCCCTGATCCTGCAGTTCAACGACAACACAGAACAGCCAGGAAAATGAGGTTAAACTCATGAAGCAGAACAGTCTGCAGGCTGCAGATGAAGTGCTCATTTGTGAGAGGATATAGTGGATGGTGGGCAATGCCTCATGACAAAAAATGATCACAATCCCTCGCAACAATGATATCTTCATATTAGAAGGGGAAAATAATTTTCCTCTCCGTCAACTCCCTCAGTGAGATACTCAGCAGCCTCTGCTGAACGGTACAGTGACAAAACCAGGCTGCAGCAACAGACCAGAGGAAAAACCACCTGCAGCTTGTTGCTCTTTCTGTCTCCCTTTCATACTACACAGATATGAATTATTCTTTTGATATATTCTGCATGGTGATATACAGTACACAGAGACTGATAACATAAGTATGATTTATACAAGAGGTAAAACTTTGCAACACAGGTGAGAGGAAAAAAACAAGGCCTGGTTTCACAAGCATTTAACCACTGTTTCAATGTCTTTCAGTCAGGATTTCAATCACAACACAGCACCTGAAAATGGCAAAAGTTTGAAATTTGACACAGTCGACCATAAAATCCTATTAGATCAACTGGAAAATTAGGTGGGAATCTGTGGTCTGGTTCTGAACTGGTTTGAATCTTACTTGAAAGACAAGGACTACTTTGTATCAATTGGTAACTATCAACTCAAACAAAGATGACATAGAGTTCCCCAAGGCTCCATGTTGGGCCCCCTATTGTTCAGCATCTACATGTTCCCACCGGCTCAGATCATGGAAGCAAATAAAATATCTGATCATAATAATGCTGATGACACTCTGCTCTATGTTACCGTCTCACCAGGTGACTCTGGTCCCACATAAAACTTAAGCGCATGCATCGGTCAAATCAGCACTTGGATGTGTCAGAATTTTCTTCATCTAAATAAAGAAAAATCCCTGTGTTTGAGACCAAACATGAAAATCCAAAGATTAGTGTCCAGCTTTAGTCAGTAATGTTAAAACCAGCAGATCAATCCAAAAATATTGGTGTTATTTTGTACTCTGAGCTCAATTCTAACAGTAATATTAAAGCAGAAACCAAATCAGCCTTTTAAGTCTGAAAAATATATCTCAAATACGGAGACTGATGGCTCAACATGATTTAGAAACAGAATATGCAAGTTGTGCGTTGGACCAGGCAACCTCGCCACAATGTTGGTTAACTGCATTTGCACATCACATTTAATCTGAATATTGATTGAATTAAAACGTTTTCTGTTGACATAAACATGATGAACATGTTTATGTCAACATGTTCATCATGTGATGGCGCTTTATGTGTGTGCAGTCGATAGTTCGGATTACATCAGGAAAACTGAAAACTCTTGCTGCAAATTGCGCTTTAACGTTGACCTGTTCAGCATATTGTGGGAAGTGGCTTTACTCGGCTGACATGCATATGATCCTGTCCCAGACAGCTGGCATGGCTCGGCTCAGGGTCGACTGGCACAATCCCGATCAGTCTGCCGACTCTCTTTGGAACCCCCCTGATCGTGATTATTTTCACATTTATTTATTACAACAGTTTCCCAGCATCGCCTCTAAGTGTCGCCAAAGGATCAACAAGTGTAGAAACGTGCGTACGCCAGCCATGAAGTTCCACGGTCATTTCTCTCTGGATACGTCTCAGCTTTGCCATGATAATGATCATACGCCACGTTCTGTATGACGCTCCTGTTCTGTTAAAGATATCTTCTCATATGCAATAACATGAAATAAATTAGTTTTTGGTTTGAATGTTTCAGAATCAGCTTCAAACTAGACAATATGCACAACTTTCAAGTTGCAATCAACAATAATCTATTCTTCATGCTAATAAATCCTGAGGAAATACTGAGAATAGTACATGAACAGCATCAGAGGGAGTTGCAGTTGTGAGAATAATATTAAAACTAACTGAAATGAAAAAAGCAGAGTTCAGGTTGGGGAATAAAAAGAGGACTTAAAGCAGGACTTTCAGGTAGTTATCTTACACCAAGTTTTTTCTTCTGCTTATGTTTATTTTTAATTTTGTTTAGTTTATTTTAGTAAAAAGACTGTTTTAGTTGATCTTCCCTGTTTCCCTTATTTCTAGAAAGAGCCCTTTCTATTGTTGCTCCTAAAATGTGGAACAGTGATGTGTTAGCCATGAATACACTGGCTCTAACAGTCAATTCTTTCTGGCAAACAAGACTATCTGACCCACGTCGATGAATCCTCATCCTCTCCTGCTCTGCTCTGCTGAGAATTCATGGAGGCATTTTGATGGGCACACCTAGCAGCCAATCCCATGCAAGGACAGACTAGGATCATACTATTATGTGAAAGAAGGGTGGGGATGCACAGAGGAACAGAGAAAGATACAGGGATTTAAATATGTCATGTTATGTCATGTCGTCGTGCTATGCCATTTTATGCTATACCATGCTATGTTATACTAAAACACAAAAAATATAAAAACTATGTAATTTCATTGTGACAAGACAACAATATAGTGTAAGATGCTAATGCAATGACAATGCGGCCACTAAAATGTGGATAACCACTGGCAATTTCTGTTATCTGTCAAAAAATACATATTGCACCAATATTTTCTGTGGATGAAAAGCTGAGATATTCCAAAATAAAGAATGAAATGTCCAAAAACATTCATTGCCTCAGTGTTTCTCACAGATATGAGGAGGAAACTCCTGGGAAACAGAATTTAAAAAGTGGAAAAAGTCAATACAAATTTCTGCTGTGAACAACTAAAAAGGATGAGACTGTCTGAGGCAGGTTTTACAGAGTGATGAGTAAAGCCCTCCAACAGCCCACTCTATTGATTTCACTGCTCAGCCACCAAGTATAAAGCAATAGTAACTGTATTAAATACATAAATAAACCAATCTCCCCTAGTCAGGAGAAACCCATGATTTTAACCTCTGTATATCACTGTCTGGATAATATTTGATTTCTGATTATTTATTTTTTTAAATGAACCCTATAAATTAGTCACAGAACCTCTTCTAATAATGTGAGCACATAAACACAGGGGACAGGCATGCATGACATTTCAGAGCAAGCCAGTGTATTCTAAGGGTGTACGGTGACCTTCTATGATGCTAATTATCTACACGAAGGTGTGACAGAGTGAACAGAAAAAGTTCATGAAACTTATTTTCACTGATTTTCTCATGAACAAGAAGCTGAGAAAAGAAACAGAAATGAAGAAATGAGGAGCAAAGTAACTGGAATTTGGTTTGTGTTGGTGGAACCATCACAACAAAACCTGAAATATTTACAAGGTTCCCAGAATCAAAATTCAGACTTGAACATAACCATTTTTTTCTTTATTCAATAGAAAATTATACTGTATAAAGTGGCATCTGTGAGGTAATGGAGCTGTAGTTTGGATGGAAAATGGCAGCACTTTTATCTCACAATACTCTGGCCACAACAGGAGATCTCTTTACAGGCTGATAACAAACTACGATGACAACCTTTTTCTAAAAGAAATAAATACATTCACTGAAGCTTAGTTTTTGGTGAGAACTTCAGATTTTTGCTTGTAAAACAGAAGCATTTGTAACTGTTCGTGTTAAGCAAGCTGTTTCTCTGACATTTTCCATAACATAGAGAGGTTCATCATCATGTCGTCCACAACTCCTGTTCCACAAAAGCAGAATGCAATGATTTACAATCCTCATCAACCCATATTTTATCCCCAATTAAACATAAACAACTTATCAGATGTTGAAACTGAGACATTTTATCATCTCTGTGTGCATGGGACAAGGCTGGATGCTGGAGATCTTCTGCATTAAAGGCAGACATGATTCTCTACTGGAAACCACTGCATGGACTCAGGAAGACTTCCAGAAATCTCTGTCTGTGAACACAGTT
>JBBBVU010000021.1:26112397-26138442 GCA_037177055.1 Atherinosoma microstoma | reverse complement strand
ACCCAGTTTGTCTCAGACTGGTGAACCTCTGTCCATCTTTCCATCTGAGAGACTCTGCCTCTCTGAAATGCTCCTTTCATACCCAGTCATGCGACTGACCTGTTGCTATGCAACCTAATTATTGTTGAATGCTCCTCCAGTTCCTCGCTCCTGTTCCAACTCTTTACATTTGTGTTGCTGCCATCTGAGCTCAGACTTGCCATGAAATAGTTTCAACATCTGATTATTTTTCTTTTTTAAATTCTACTGGGAATAAATTATGAGATGATGAGATTTATAAATGATTGTATTCTGGTTTTATTTACATTTTACAGAGTTCCAACGTTCCTGGAATTAGGGTTGTAGTAGAGCAACAACACGCATCTAGAATAATTGGTCTTTTAATGAGTTCCGCAGCGAGAGCCGGGAGAGGCGACAGACTTGTGAGCTCCATGAAAAGAAGTTCAAAATGAACAGAAGCTCACATCCTCCGTTTTATTTTCCAAGAAGTTTGTTTCAGCAACAGCTGGACATGATTTTATTTTTTACTAATGTTCTTGTTTTTTTTATATTTACCATAAAATTTCAGACTAAAAAAAAGAAAAGATAAATCTCCACCTGGAACCTTCATGCATCCACACACCTCAGCCTGCCAACCCAGTAAAAAAAAAAGAACTTCAGCATCTGGGCTTTATCACAAAACAGGTTTAATTTAATATCTCTTTATTTTTTTAAAATAATTAAACATCTGTATTTTTCCAACCCTTTTTTATCTTTTTTTTTTCAGCTTTTAAATCATGTTATATCTGGGCCATTCTAAAGCACACATTAATTCTTGCGAGGGAGGAGGAGGAGGGGGGGGGGAGGGGAGGTACACTGTCAAAAATACTCCCAAACAGGACAAAGTGGTCTGCTCCATGCCTTCCCTCCGCACCTCCCCCCCTGCCCCTCGCCCCCGACCTCATGTCTACCTGCCCTTACCCGTCAATTCCCTCCCCTCCCCAACTAAAAAAAAAATATATATATATCCAATGGTCAAAAGAAACTTCATCAAAATATCCAAAATAAGATAAAAACCAAGAGGGAGGAGCGCGACAGAAAAAGAAAAAAAAAACAGACTTAAAGGGGGAAAACACTATCATAAATACCAGGAAGTCTTGTTCCATAATACCTCTTTATATACTGGATACTCCTCTCCACTGTTTCCTAAGCAAAAAACAAAGGCTAAATTACTACAAGATACAAGATTATCAGAGTACTGCATTCAATAACAATGTACAGGGTCGTCGTTTGTCACTGCTGTAATACTGTGAAATCAACGCAGCGCCCCCCCCACACACACACTCCTCCAGAGGGGGGGGTGGTATTGAGGAAGGTGGGGATTGAAGAGGAAGATTTTGGTGCTCCTCTGAGAAATGTTTGATGTTTTTAAGTCTCAGTTATGGCAGGATGGTACCAGTGCCAGACTGTTACCAACAATATCTGGTATGTTTGGAGAGGGGGGAGGGGGGTGGGGGTCAAAGGTCAGAGAGACAAAGATATGGAGGGGGTAATAAGTGATGTTACTTCCTCAATGGAGTGTGTTTACATGCAGAACATTCTGATTTAAATCAGGTTTTTCTGGCTTGTTTTGATGATCAGGAGGATGTGAAGTGTCCAGGAACTGATGCGTATCACAGGAGAGGCCGACGACCCGCGATGTCAGACCAAATTGAAATTACCCACATTCAGTAAGTGTATTTTAAGTTATGTTATAGAATTCAGGTATATTTAAGTTCAACTTATTTACTCAGGATCACTGCTATCACCATCGCTGGATGGCACCAAAGTTAAAGGAAAGAAATAAACCTTCATAAAGCCGTAACACCGACACTGATGAGACTATTAATCAGGATTCAATTCATGTGGGAAATAATTCACGGTATTAAAAAGGAAATATTTCCATCTGCTCTGAAGACTTGTGACTAAATCCCAGCCCTTTTCGTAGCTTGAAGTAAAAAAAAAAAAAAATTAACGACAAGATGGAAAATGTTGATTGTTTTCAGTGTGAAGGAACCAAAGTAAATGGATTCTGATGTCAAAGTGGACTGAAAATATGATGAATGTCATCCAGGGTCCTTCTTTCTCCCCTAAAAAACTAAAAATCCACCTATTAAGACTTCAAAGCTAAACTCATATTTATGCATAATATACATGTTTTAGCATCTTCTGCTAAGAGGTTGTAGAACAGGCATGTAAACACACTCAGATGTTGATGGTTTGTACTTATTGAACAAGTCCCTGTATGTTTGGCTTATTACCTGTTTAAAACAGGATAAAGAACCTGTGGGCAGGTGGGGGGGGTTGGAGGAGGGGGGGGCTAGAGAGACAGGTGGAGGCGTCCTTGACGTTAATTCTAATCAGTCTGGGCAGATCTGACAAATAGGAGGGCAGGAGAGAACAGAAAGATGGAGGCAACAAGAGGAAACGCTAAGAGGAGAACCAGGAAAATAAAACTGACATGTGGGACTGTAGTGAAGAGGAGGAGCAGGATGAAGCTCAAATTCAATCCATCTTCTCTTTATCGTTGTTTTTCTTGTTTTTAAGAGTTCGTTTCATGTCACACAGTCCAGAAAGTTTTTTACTTTTTTTCTTTTTTTTGTTGTTGTTGTTGGAATCCCCCTCCCCATACAAGTCATTTTCTCATTTTCTATTTTTTTTCTTCTTTTTTTTTATTATTATTGTTTTGTTTTTCTGTCTGCAATAATATCAGTTTAAGGGAAAAAAAAAAAAAAAAAAAGAAAAAAGAATTATTTACAGTGCTGTTGAAATAATGAAAACAGACGTGATGAATCTACTGTAAAGTAAGTCGCACAAACACAGGAGAAACAATAAGGAAAAAAAACAAAAAAACAAAAACAAAAAACAATTAAGAAACCAGCGGGCGCTCCGTGTCGATCCAGAGACGACGGCCTGTATCAGGAGCTCTGGGCAGACGTAGCTGATGTGGAGGGCGAAGGCGGAGGGAATCGGGGTCAAGATGAAGGAGAGGGGGGAGTCGGATGGGGAGAGGAGGAAGGGGGGGGGAGTGGGCAGGGGGGAGCGCAGCGCTGTCTTCGTTAAGTCGGGATGATCCCGTCGCTCCTAAGGCCCCGCTTCAGCTCCAGGTCCTCCAGCTTCTTCCATAACTCCTCCCGCTCCTTCTCCTTCTTCTTCTCACTGTAACGACATGAAGAAGGTTACGAGGCTGCGCACACGGACGTCACATCGCCTCCGCTCCGAGCCGGGATCCGCATCAGCTGATACGTCTCTACGAATTTTTCAATTCCATGATTTCTGTGGATTTTTGTGCCAAATATGTTAATAAAGTCAGTTTAAGAAAAGAAAAAAAGATCATGATGTTTAACTTTAGGGTGACATTTACAGAAAATGTAAAAAGTTGATGCTCCAATGACATTATATCATGAATGTGTTTGAGTACAATGGTGCAAGGATAATTCCTTCATTTCAAACATTTTAATAAAACTAAAGCTAATAACAGTGGTGGATAAACCCCAACAGAAAGAACTAGTCGTGTCTGATGAGGTCTGAATGTGATGAAGAGGACTGTTTAGATTAAGGATGGGCACCAAATTCGGTACTTTTATTGGTACCTACCGAATTCCATCGGTACTACCGGGTACCTATTCACGTAAAATCAAACGCTACCATGTTTCGGTACCTATGTCGTCAATTTTTTTAAATGGTGAAGGAAAACTTTGAAGGCCGTCAATTCACCCCCCCGACCACTGGGTGGCGAGAGAGCACATTAATCAGCTCTGGTCTTGTGACTACTACAGCCTCAGACTGGTGGAGCTTCACCACTGGAGCAGAAGCAGCGCGTGCTGCGGGACTTCCTCCAGATAAAGTGAATGCTTGCGAGATTCAGCCTCCAGAACATCAAAACACGTCTGTCTGAGGCAAAAGTCCATCCAGTAACACGGTGAGCTCTCCGTCACCTCTGAGCTGCTAAAAACTGAGCTGCACGTAGCATCAAAAGATTCACACACACGTTGTTAGACAGATGTCTCACTCTGTCTGATTTTCTAGAGCTAAATCCAACTCGCCTCACTCCAACATTTTCGTTCAATCTGAACTTATTGAAACTATTTCCAGTACGAGTAGCTGCGTTTTAATTTGTTCATCATTAAGAAAAAACACTGCTAAGTTGTAGTTAACCGTTTACATGTTGGTGAAACAGTGAATCATGTTGGTGTCGTTAGTATAGAAACGGATGGATGTTCTTTTAATATATTGGTTAGGAATTAGCCTATATGTTGAAAATGAGAAATAAATCTGTTATTCCCATAGAAACAAACCGTTTCCCGGTACCTGGGTACCAGGAAACGGAACCATATTGGTTTAAATGAAAGGTACCCATCCCTAGTTTAAATACAAGCTCCCATTAAACCAGAACATTCCGTGCTTCTTTCATGGCTCAGACACTTATTTTGGTTCTTTTTGTGCTTCACCTTGTTATAAAACATGTGAGAACTGAAATATTGAACTGTTGTACATGTGCAATAAAAGGTTTAGAGAAAGTCAAATTCTTGAGGTTAAAGTTCAATTCAGTTCATTCTGACGTCATAAAACTCTGAATATCCTCCAACTTTCTGAGTGGTGTAAGTGATGGTGTGCTGAAAAGATACCAAACATGGAGGTGAAAAAATCACAACAATCACAAACACACGCTAAATGAGTCCTCTGTGAAGACAAACGGCTTCTTACCGCTGGCGGTCCGACTTGTAAGTGGCTGTGAGTTCATCGAATAAGGTACTGTTCATCTCCATGAAGGCCTTCAGTACGTTGTACACCAGCGCCACGATGGCCCTGACGGGAGGAAGGACAGAGACACTCACATATGGACTCATTTCACTGCTTCTGATTATCAAAACTTGTTTAAAGTGAAAGCAACAACCAAAATTAATCATGTAAATTTAATGTATTTATGTTTTAAAATCCATTTCTATTTCATTTTATATCATTTTCTTGAGACTGGAAACATTTTTAGGTGGATGAAAGAATTCTTTCCTTTAAAAATCAACATTTATTAGAGATGCAATACAAGAAGTCTTTTTTCTCTCTCTCAGCGACAGTAACAACAACAACAATCAGCTGCTGCACAAGTACCTGTATTAGTGATTAATGATTAATAATTAATGTGGGCCAATGTGAGCAGTTTGCATATCATAATTAAATAGTACTCTAAGCTCTAAACTAAATGAACAGAATCTGGTTTTATATTTCAGATATATATGTTTGATAATTAAAGCTGCGTACGTTATTGCATCATCACATTCTCTTTTCATTTTAAGGTTTTAAGTTTTAAAAAGTGAGAACAAAACAGATTTTCTTCTTTAATGTAACATATAAAATAAACTTTTATCATGGTTTAAGTGTTTTATGTGAAAATGTGCTCATTCAGGCTAAACATGTTATTACCTTCTTACTGATAATCTACTTATTTGTGATCAAATAAAATGTTAAATCTGAATATTTACTCAAGTTTTAGGTCATTATCTTTATTTTCTCCTGAAACAATCTAGACGTGCTGAGATAAAATCCTGCTGGGCCGAAACTCACCATCAGATGTTCCCAGCTTTGATATTTACATGATGACTTATTAACCTTTAACTAATAAATCCTGAACATTTCATCTTTCTTTGTTGTAAAAATCAGATCTTATTACATTAATGTTTAAACTGAGATCATAAAAAATAACCTGCTGCTGTTATGTTTCAGTTTTTAAAAAAAGCTTATTTGTTTAAAGTGTGAAATTACACTACTTTTAAATCTATTATTTAATTTTATATGCAATTGAACCATTTTTAGCTTTGCCCAGCAGTATTGATAATACATGTGTGAGACGTGCCTGGGATGGGTTTTCTCTCTAAAAGCTGCTGCAGAGTTTGCGTCCAGGTTTACTCACGGGTTCCAGTGTTCTTTAGAGATCCTGTAGAGGCTGGCGAACATGATGGGCAGGATGACGCTGGAGTTCTCCTCGATCAGACTCATGATGTATTCATTGTTCCAGTAGTACAGAGCTCGCTCTGCAACCTGAGACCAGACGGTCAAACATCAGTGGAAGGTTCACGTTAGAGACGATATCTGTCCAGCGATTTTGCGAGTTTTATTTTTTCGGACCGAGGTCGGTTCTTTTAATATTTGCATCCGACAGGAACACGGTCGACCAATCAGAGAAGGCGTGTTGACAGCGTCACCAGAGCCGACAGCTATGGAAGAGTCACTTTTTTACTTCGTGCAAGCTTTACATCACGACTCAGCACTTTTTGACAAGTGAGAGAAAACTGAGCGGGACGATGATCTCAGAGACGATGTGTGGAGACCAATCACCACCGAGCTGAATGATGAAGATGTAGATGTATAATTACAGTGTTTGCAGCCTGTACTGCACAGCTATACCTACGTCCTGAAGCGGCCGTGGTGCAGCTTCAGCTCCTGGACTTAACAGTGAAACTCCCAACGTTCTCCTCTTTTTTCTTTTCTTTTGCTGCATTTTAGCACAATTTCATCGTCGCTTGATGTTGAATATGTGTTGGTTTTTGCCACTTCGCAAGTTTTTTTCACATCGCACTGTGTGCATAGACAAAACGCTGCTATGTTATTCACAATTTCGTGTCGTTTATTGGATTCGGTCCCGGTGTGTAACGCCCTTTAGACGTGTTCCCTTGATCGCACCGTCACTGACCTGGAAATGTGGGCTGGAGACACATCTGGAGATCTGTTTGAAAAGTGGCTCCTGGATCTTGACGAACTGCGTGGGTTCAATGACGTCCAGGATCTCCTCTAGCTCTCCTAGAAACATCACCTGAACCACCACAAGAGAAGGAAAACATTACTACACACGCACGCACATCCAGACACACCTGAAGCAAAACCAAACGTGGAGCATCACCTCTTTTTGACTGCAGGTTTTCGGCCAGAACTTCAGTAAGCCTCTGATAACCTGAGGATGAGGAGGACGAGGGAAGACGGGAACACATATGGAATATCTGGTTAATAATGGGAAGCTTGTTGTGAATGTAAAACATGATCTGAGACAGATTATGAAGCCAGGAACAAAGTGTACTAATACTTACTGGTTCTGTTAATGTTGGGTCTTTCTCTAAGAACTGTACAATGCAATATGCCAACTGTAAGAGGAGGAGAGAGACTGTTTCAGATCTGTTATTTGAACTTATTTAACCATTTAATTAACTTTACAAGAAAAATCTGTGAAACAAAACCCAAAGAAAGTTGTGTCATAATATGATGCATTTCTACATTTAACCTCTTCATCACAAGGCCCATTTCTCTGCCTCCTGTCTGAAATGAGGTACCTAAAATAAATCAAATGTATCTTCACAACTAGAAGGGCTGTATGTGAAATCTTGGTCTCGAAAGAAAGCGGAGACATTTTAGATTACTACAGGAGTGTCGGAATAAAGAAATGTGTTACTGTGTCAGAGTGAATTCACCTGGAACACAGTAGAAACTATCCAGAGTTTTTGTCCCACGGTGATGAGACAGACATGACGGTGATGAGACAGACGTGTTTGTCCCACGGTGATGAGACAGACACGTTTGTCCCACGGTGATGAGACAGACACGTTTGTCCCACGGTGATGAGACAGACACGTTTGTCCCACGGTGATGAGACAGACATGTTTGTCCCACGGCGATGAGACAGACACGTTTGTCCCACGGTGATGAGACAGACACGTTTGTCCCACGGTGATGAGACAGACGTGTTTGTCCCACGGTGATGAGACAGACGTGTTTGTCCCACGGTGATGAGACAGACACGTTTGTCCCACGGTGATGAGACAGACATGTCTGTCCCACAGTGATGAGACAGACATGACGGTGATGAGACAGACATGTTTGTCCCACGGCGATGAGACAGACACGTTTGTCCCACGGTGATGAGACAGACGTGTCTGTCCCACGGTGATGAGACAGACATTTCTATAATCAGCAGAGTCTCTGCTTTCATGACTCCTTGTTTGTGTGGAGAAATGATCAGAGGCTCTAAAGTGGACGGTGATGTCCTCATGGCTCCCGTAGAACTGCTTGGGGTTTGAACTGTGTTTGGTTTGGATGCTGATGCTTGGTAGAGTCTTTCAGCCGAGTTTCTCCCAGTCATGTTGCTAGGCTACATCACAGCAGGAGGCTCTTGTGATGAAGAGGTTAAAATTCCCCGTGCTAAAACCAGCACCTGATCTGTCAATTTATGTTTTGAGTAAATACAAAAATCCAACACTCTGGTTTTCTTGATTTTAACTTACTCTCCAAAAATACTAAACACACAAAGACCCTCAGATGCAGGTGTTAAATCATGACAAAGCACCTCTAAAAACTAACGTTACTTCAAAAATTATTTATCAAAAGCTTAAATATGAAGAGAAATGTATCTAAAGAGAATTATATAATGGACGGTCACCATACCTGTGCATGGAAGAGGGACAGACTCCTGACAGTATGGAGGGGGATCAACACTTTGACCAAAAACTGTTTATGCTCCGCTTTCAGAGGCAGAGCGAAACCATTGATTATACTGAGAGAAGAAAGAGAAGAGACAAAATATGAACATAAATTAACATGAAAGAGTTTCATTGTGAGCTATGAAAGGAAGATCAATGACAAAAAGGAGGCTGTTTATAGTGCCATGCAGCCTTGAGGAGACATGAAGCCCAGAAACAGGATGGTGCTTTCAGGCTCCACGTGTACAGATACAACTACCTCACTGTTTGTTTTACTCTCTGATTTATTGGATCCATAAGAAAACAAAAACAAAAAGGTCACTTTTATGGGTTGGATCAGTCTTTTATATGTTTGACATTTACACGAACATTTGCTCTCTTGTTAGAAAGCAGATTTCCAGTGAATAAACCTTTTATGTTGCCATCGGCAACATGTCTTTCTCACTTATTCAACATTTGTTTCCCAACTTCTGCCTTTAACACTTTTCCAGAAAACGCCTCTCTTGTCGTTAGTCAGGGGGCTGTCTTCGGTACTCTAAACATACCTGGTGCTATTTACTCAGAGTTAGGGGCGGCTGTAGCTCAGGAGGAAGAGCAGCCGCCTGGCAACCGGAAAGTCGGCGGATCGATTCCAGGCTTCCCCTGACTACATGTAGAAGTGTCCTTGTGGATGTGACATGTAGTGTCAAAGTGCTTTGAGTGATCATGTGACTAGAAAAGCGCTATACAAGTAAAGTCCATTTTCCATTTATTTTACTGTTATCTTTGACTAGTTTTAAATCTTAAGCGAGGGACTCGGGCTGGGGATAAACAGACACAGACAGGGGGCGAGTTGTTGACTAAGAGCTTGATGGCTCGGTTAATTGGAGATAATCTGTTCCACTGTTTACGGCAGAGCCATAAAGTGCAGAATGAAGCTGCTCTGGCCTCCTGCAACGCTGCAAACCACGGGACAAAACTCAGTCACACAAACTCAGTTCCTTACAAAAAAAGAAGCGTGAGAAATGGGTCAATATCATCAAAGCCGTAGCGCACCATGTCACCACCTGACTGTGGGACAGGATGGTTTCTCACAGCGGCTAAAAAAAGTCTGTCTAAATTATTTTGCAAGCGAGGAACTAAAATGTAAGAGCGAATGTGTCCTCACTTTCATTTTTTTTATCCCATTACAGGAAAAACGTACTGAGATACACAACTTATATTCAGCCAAACAATATCGAGGAGTGATTAGTCCACGTCCCCCAGCTTTACAGGGCGTTAGCTACTAAATGCTCAACAAAAAACTGGAGAACTGTGGAGTTATATCACCCAAAGGGACTGATGACTCAGCAGGATTTCTAGTAGACTAGACTAGTGTAACGCTGTCCTTACAGGTCTCTCTTCAGCTACAGTTAGTCCAGAACGCTGCTGCTCCAGTTCTCACTAAGACCAGAAAATAGATCATATAACTCCAGTCCCCAGGATCGTCTGGTTGGTGATGAACTAGATCCCTCAGGTCATCAGGGTCAAGTCTACTTTCTGTTCCCAGAATCACAGTTTCTTGTATTTTATCTATTTTGTCTTAGATTCTGTTTTTGGCATCTATTTCCAGTCTGGTTTTCACGCTGCTGCGACTTCTACTGGAGAAGAAGAAGAAAAAGGATGAAATCCTTCTAGTTTAGCTGACCGTCTTGTTTATGTCTCCGGGACTTGCAGCTTTTATCTTTGTGCCGTCGAAACAGAAGCTAGACTTTCCGTGTTTGTGTAATTTTAGATCAGGAATGAACAGATCTGTTCAATTTCTTTTATTCTTTTTTAGTTAGTTTAACTTTTATATCTTAATGTTTCTTCTGCACCCCGCTGTAATGCTTTTAATGTTTTATGTAAAGCACTTTGAGTTGTCTTGTACATGCAAAGTGCTTTACCCTTCTATGAGGTGGGTTTTGGACTTATTTGCTGATGTTTCAGGTTGTACTGGCAATATAACTTTAGATTTTTTTTAAATTTCCTCATTTATCTAAGAAGACAAAAGTAACCCCAAGCAGATTCTGTAGACAAGTATCAATCTTTTTTTATTGTTAGAAAACCATCTTAGCTTCAGCTTTTCAAAATGGTACGACTCTTTCCATGAAACTGCCTGAATAAATGAAATAAAAGAATAAAATGTCAAAGTAGGAGTCCAA
Organism: Atherinosoma microstoma; assembly: GCA_037177055.1. NCBI lineage: Eukaryota > Metazoa > Chordata > Actinopteri > Atheriniformes > Atherinidae > Atherinosoma > Atherinosoma microstoma. The sequence continues at coordinate 26,127,800 of JBBBVU010000021.1, read as the reverse complement.
AAAGAAAAACCCCGAAAGATATGAGTGTTTAGTTCAGTTCTGCTAGCCCTCTCTCGGCTCTCCAGCTGTGATCGTGAAGAATGTCAACGTGCCTGAGGCCCAAAGGCTCCACATACCTCCCCAAGATCTCCAGCAACTCCGCCACCCCGTTGAAGTGCTCCGTCTCATAAACAAAACTGCAGGGCAGACACAGAAGAGGGCAGAGAAGACAAGAGACGAGAGGCAGAAGACACAAAAATAATTACATTACCTTATCTGTAAATAGATACACTAAAATAAGTAAGAAACAGCTGGCAGCGGAACTGAAATTAGACCTGCACATTCAGAAGATCCATTCAAAGTATAAAAATACTATTATCAGGAGAAATGGGCCTGTAAAAGTCTACGTAGCATGTTTTGTTTGTAATAACCAGCACCCCGGGGCAGCTCTGAAAGAACACTGAAGCATTAACAAACATTTATTTACATATTTAGCAGATTGCATGATAACACTGTATCTATTATGTTTGTTCAGTCTGTTGCTGTTCAACTGTGGAAATATGAGAGTCTAAAGCTGCCAAGCACCACGGTCACCATCTCCGTCTCGGTGTTGTTTAACTCACTGAAACCTGCCCCGTCTGAGCTGAATAAGGTCTTATGAACAAATGAATATAAACAAAGAATTGTTTAGACGTGTGAGGAAGGGATGTTCGCTCACCGTAGAAAAATATTATTGATCTGTTTTCGTATAAAAGCCCTCAGCCCCAGGAATTTGCCGTAGATTCTATGCAAGACTGTCTTCAGATAGTCTCTCTCCCGAGGATCCTCGCTGTCAAACAACTCCAAGAGCTGCACACAGAGGAAGAAAGGGATGTAAGAGAAAAGAAAGAAGAAAGGTTTCCAAAAAAGAGGGAAAGACAGGAAAACTGGAGATAAGAGCGGATTGACTCACCTGTAGGACAAACTTCTGGTCTATGTACTTTTTGGCAATGCTGGGCTGGAATTCCTGACTCTCCAAGAACCGGATGAAGAACTCGTATACCAACTGGAGAGAGGGATGAAAGGGAAAGAGAAAGAACAAATGAAGTTAACAAAACAGCAAGTTTCAATATTCAACCTCGTTGATCCGTTAAGCTTGACTTGGCAGGTACATGCGGTTCATTTCAGGATCAAATTAAGGTTCACATTCACACCAGAAGAGTCCGGGGACTCGGTTTGATTGGGCGGGGAAGAAATGTGGCACCCTTATTCTGTTTGGCTTGCTTGCACACTAGATTTCACTCGAGCGGATCAAACCACCTGGACAACGTCAGAGTTACAACAACTGCTCGCTACAGGGATATTCCTCAAAACGGCCATTAACAGAGACAAAAAACTCATCCAGCTCATCGTTGATTGGCCAGAAGGGAAAACGGCCGGTTCACAAGTAAACAACCAAGTTCCCGAAGCCTTGGGGTTTCTGGTTTCTGTTCGGTTTTCACACTGTAAGCAAGTGAACCCAGACTCCAGGTTTTCAAGCAGACCAGAGATCGCTTCTTTGGTCTGCACCAGAGTGTGACTGCACGTTCACACTGCTCCAAACAAACTGTCCTATCCCTGGAAACGGACCAAACAGAGCCAGCAAACAGAGCCAGAGCCAATTAGTGCATGTAAACATGCACTAATTCCTTCAGTCAGGTTACATTTCCAATCAGACTTCTGTGGTTTACATGGACCCTTAAAAAAACCAACTCAGATCATGACGTGTGTTTACACGCATCACATGATTGAAGATTAAATCATTTGGGCTTCAGCTGTCTGGAAACTGCAGAAGAAGAAACGTTATTTCCGATGTAAACAAACACTGCTGCGTGTGCATATTTATATCTGTCTTACTGATTTCAGTCTTTCATTCCTCCTTTCTTTAAATAAACTTTATTTAGTAAAACAGAAGAAGTCATAACAAAGTGCGGGATTACGTTAAGTAACATGCTCCAAGGATCATTTCTACCCAAATATTACAATATGCGTTTTCACGCACGCTGATTGGAACAATGGGCGTAACCCACAATAAAGATTGAGATTAAGATACCCACTTAAACATTGAACGGTTGTATGCGTGCATTCAAAAGCATAAAAACTGTGAAATTAGGTTCACAAATAAAGGTTACAGCGCATTTTAGGTTAATTCCGACGTAATAAAAAAAAGCAAATATCCCTAACTTTTAGTGAGTAGTGTATGTTTACACAAAGCATTTTAATACCCATCAAGCTTTTAACAAACTACTTGTGTCCATGTTAACGTGGCTAATATGTGAATGAGCCCTAAAAACAGATCAGATGACAGAATTCTCCCAAAATCCTGAAAGGATTTTTTTCTAAAAGAACTTCTGAGACCAGCCAATTTAATCTTAATTCACCAAATTCTTGGATGAGATGAGAAAAAAATGATCAAATAAATCTTGGAAGATGACCTGGTTCTGCTACCACACACCAAAAACTTCATATGGTGTTCATTTAATTTGTACTCAGACAGAAACGTGGCCTCAAACAGTCGTCGTTTCAGGAACTATTTCTTGACAAACAACAGCTGGTGGCCGTGCAGTGATACAAAGCCTCGTTGCCACAGACAATACAAGTCAATCAATACTGCTGTATGATTTATTAATTCACTGAGGGAGCTGAGTGCATGAAACGGGGACTGATATTGACGACCAAACCCACCCGCTCGGTTGTGTACAGATCTAGTGATGCAGACAGATGATCAGTCAGTAATAAAGAGAGAAAATGTATCACCTGTAAGTGTGGCCAGGAGGCTTCGAGTGTGGGCTCATCCTCTTCAGGGTCAAACTCATTACTGTCACTGGGCGGAAGGGTCCGGAAAATGTTGTGAGACACCTGGAACCAAACAAAAAAATAAGACATAACACTGATGTTAGGTTGAACGGAGCTGTGGGTCTGTCCAATGCTGAACTTGTGTTCAAACACAGTTAGATTGTGTAAGTGTGCAGCAGGCAGGAGAGAAAGATTTAATGTGATATACTCAACATTTATCTTTAACACCCCACTCAGCTCCTAAATCTGGCATCATCTGCTTGTAACCAACTTGGTACGTGACTAGAGAATAACTAGAGATCTGTCCCTGCTCCGAAGTTTATGGTCAAAAATGTGTTTTGAGGCATCGTTTGATCACCACAAGCATGTGGATGATCACCTCAGGCAACCAAATTCCTTCCAGGTATTTTTGATTAGTAAAAACTTCCCATTACAACCTGAGAACACATCGCTTAGATGGTGGAGTCAGAAAAACTTTAATCCCACCTGGAACATCATCCTAAAGCTGAGGTATGATATAAGGCAGTGACTCCAACCCATGGCCCACGAGTCCCTCCAAAAGGTCACATGGTAAATAAAAGGGGATTAATGCATTATGTTGGAAGGAAACCAAAGATAATAATCTGTGTGTCTTATTCATCAATTACTTTTTTCTCTTTTTATTTTTTCTGATGAAAGATTTGAAATAAAACCTACATCCATCCCACCCTTATAGCGGGGAATTGTTTGTTCAAGGACATCAGGAGTTTTAGCCAATGCAAAGCCATCATTCATGACTGTAAATAGAAGATATTTAATCAGAAACTAATGTAATCCTTAATGAAGTTATGAACAAATGTCCAAAGAATATAAAATGCAAAAATAATTTGGTAGATTTGGGCTGATGGCTCCAGGTTCTGGTTTGCTGGGATTTATAATTACTGAAAGATTAACACAAATGAGCCACGTGTCTGTTTTTAAAGATGTAACAGTCATGTTGCAGGTGAGTTTTAAAGAGATGCTGCCACGGAGTCATGGATCATCGTCAGGTCGAGGCTGAAGTGGTGCTGAAGCAGCAGGAAGATTCAAAGACATCTAGAACAAGACATCTGAAGGAATACAAGTCCAGATGTGTAACTTTGACCGGACATGTTTAATGGAGAGGCTGTTTTCCAAATAGTTGGGGAAGACAGGATTTTCTGATCTGTACCAACTGGATTATGTTCGAGTCTCAAAAAGGTTTTGAACGTGAACCCCTCCTTACCATTTTGACGACCTCGGGGTAGGCCTGCTCTGTCAGGTAGCCCCGGCTGACGGTCACGTAGTCCACCAGCTCGTTAAGCGTGGAGCGCTTATACTCCTTCATCTTGAGGTCTGACAGCGTGTCCATGAAGTCAAAGACAGTACAGCACTGCTGCAGCTTCTTCAGGAACAGCTCCGGCTGCTCCGGTGCCGGCACGTCTGGATGCACAAAACAAACGCACAGACAGACACAGAGGGGAAGAGAGAGATGGAGCACAGTCAGATTATCTGGTGAAGAAACTGGAAAAAAACTGCTTTATAAACAGCATTTCTATTACAGATGTAAAGACAGAACAGCAGCTGGTGGGTGTTTCTACCCTGATCCACACACGGCGGAGGGTCACACAGAGTTAAGACCTGCAACAATCCTCACAGATCAACACCAGTCAGACCTGAACCTGTGCTCCCACCAGGACTGGCTCATTTTTATGCCAAAAATAAACCATCACAAGCCCACGATTAAAGAGTTCAACACTTTTTGATTACAAAGTTTACAATTTCATAGAATAAACAAAGTCTATTAGTAAAAACAATTTATATATTATTTCCTTATTTCATCTTTAAAATGATGCTGGCTTTCTTTTAATGTCTTTTTTTCCCCCCCATGTCACATTGAGTTAATCTTTTCAAGCATAACTGGCTTAAATTGTCTTCCTGAAGCTCTAATTATTCATAGAGAAAGTGCAGTTTCCTGTCCAGGGGATAAACCCCTCTGCAGATGTCATCAAGCACATTTAAAGTGATTATTCTGAGCATGTTTTGAACCAAATGTCATTAGTTACTCACGACCTGCTAGACTCCTGCTTCAGCTCAGTTTATTTAAGCTCCTTCAAGCTGGACCAGTCAGAAAACACGTTACAGCCCTGACAGGCTGCCTGGAAGGACTCCTGGACTCCTCAGGCTTTTCTTCCTGCTTTTATTTGAGATAAAATGGTCCACAATCTTTGTGGGATTGTAAGGCGCTATCTACCTGTCAGCAATCGATGTCCCAGTGTTTTGGAACTTTTCTTACAAGACATCAGTCAATTCATCTCAGAAATATTATGAAAAACCCAAAAATAAATATTGCGGGTTTTTTTTGTCTTTTTTACTATAATTGAACTGGTAAGCCGGTGAATCGTCAACATGTTTGTTAATTGTTTTGGGTTTGAAACACAACCACAGTCTGGTTTTCTCTCAACAGTCCCATCAGCGGTGGAACAGCTGATCTCAGCAAACAAGTTGAGATAAACCTGATGAACAGAAGCAACAAAGAAAAGAAACAGGAGCCGGGGAAGAAAGTGGAGGATCTAGTTGCTGAAGAGTTTAACGAGTCAATGAACAAACTTCAGTTAAACCCTTAAAACTCAGAGCATTTTTTTTTGCCTTTTTTGTTTTTAAAATTTTTAACAATATAAAAATCCATGTAGAAGCCAAACTCTTTTAATCCCAGTCACCATTGTAACATGATGCTTTCAGGACAGCCTCAGTAGTCAGATCATGAGGCTAAAATGATGTAAAGTTAATGTATTATAGATATAGCACCATAAAGGCCAACCAGAACAAGAAAACAGAATTTATTATTGACTGTACTTTGTAGAAATAACACACAGATCAACAGAGACCAAGACTTTTCTCCTCTGCACATCATTCTCTCAAGTCTTGTTCTCAAGTTATTTATGCTACTATTTACCTCCTATCCTTACAAAACCAACTCAGTTTCTTGGCTTTATTCCAGCCATAAGGGAGCATTATTTTTCTTCTAGAACTTTCTGCTCACTTGTTGATCTTTGGCTGCTCCTGATTGGACATTACACTCAATTTAAGCTCTGATTGGTGGAAAGTTTGACAGAAGTGGCTTCATCATCATTACTAGGTCAAAATAGAGGTCTCATAGCAACATAGTAGTGATGGTGATGAAAATGTGATAACGGTGTTACCATGGGTCACTCATGGTGGATTTACCATATAGTCTCTGAATAAACACTACTTTTTGTGGCTGAATAGTAAACCTCCTGGATGGGATATAAGTGTCTGGAAAACTTCCCTATATCACCTAAAGGGTAAGCTATCCATCACAGTTTACCCCACAGAGTTACACACTGCCATTCCTGAGAAACTGATGACAATATAAGCTATAGCGCCACTGCCACCAAATGAACAAAACAAGCTCAAACTATTCAAAACAGGGTCATATAAGGTCTTCATTACCCGTTTTACTACTCAAAATGTCTCTTGCCCCTCCATAAAATAAACCAATGAGCCATCTTTGAACAGTCAGTGCATTCACATAATGGAAGTCCTGAAAGTTTGCATCAATCATTCACAGTGATCATTTCTTTACAAGCTTGATCTCAGCATTCATGTTGCTCTTACTCTGATGTAGAACCTCCACCTAAACATTGCTACGGACCACGCATACCCTCCCATGGCAACATGACTCCCTAATGCCAGCTGCCTCCCCAGGCTCTGCAACGCGTCCCGCCATTTTACTGCCGCAACAGCACAGAAACTGCTCTGTAGCCCCTGGAGGACCATGGAAGATGCCAAGATGAACACTGGACTTATTCCAACTGATGGAGCATCTATAGGAAGACCGATACCTGAATGGACTACGACACAACCATAAAAGTCCCAAAGGATCCACTGCCACAGACTGGCAGGAGACTCGAGGTCTTCATTTGGACATTAGAGATTTTCTTGAGTCAAGAAAATCCAAATGATCTGATGTAGACATATAGAAATAGAAATTGCATGCGTTACAGTTACTATACAAGATAATAAACTCTGCAGAGGATCAAGTTTGAGCGTGCAAATGCATAGAGCTGTGCAGACGTACAGGTAGGAAATATGCCCCAACGAAGAGGCTTTTTCTTCGTCTCTATGTGGATAAAGACACGTTTGACTGAAAACAGACAGCAGAATATCTGATAGTATAGTAGAGAGTATGCACGTGTATTGGTGCTTCAATCTGTATAGTAGTGAACAGTACGCTCTTGTTCATTACTATAATCACTGGCTACACGATTCAGGGTTGACTCGGGTTGTAGAGCCTGGGGCCTCAGGATCCAACAGTTCTACTGCCATCAGAGCATGTGAACAGCCTTAAAGGAAGCTATTATTAGACAGATAATCACACAGGACGCAGTAATCCCTCTGCAGAGAGACACAGAGAGCTAACTGGCTTGGAGCAGGGTGAGGGAGTACCCATGTGAATGGGCAGAAGTGTTTAACAGTAGTTCAAGTGTGTAAAATCATTTCTCAGTTGCAAGAAAACAGACGGACGCAAATAAAGAAGCAGAATTTCTTTAAAATGATCGGCACAAGTTACGTCAAACTATTTCATTTATTTACGTGTAATAACCTCTCATACAGCGGTTTAATCACTGACCAACTTTGTTATTTGGTCCACAAAAATATCAGAAAAAGATTCAGCACATCTTTCTGAATCACAAGCTGCCATCCATTTAGGCCAGAAAGACAGAGTTGAGTCTGGTCAGAGGTAAGTATTTCACTGCAGCTTGCCACACTGAGCTCAGTATTTCCTCATCTTCAGAATTAATTGAAATGAATGCAAGAAGAACAGCACTGGAAAAGTGGTCCAAGACATTTTGCAATATCGATTACAAAACCACAAAACACCAATATCAGCCCAAAAAAAGCAATAAATATACCAACCAGAGGCAACAGGCTTCTTCTAAATCTACCAACACAAACTTTAAGTTTAACCAAAACTTGAGGATTAGTTCAACTAAACACCAAAACCTTCTGGGCTTTTATTTATGTGCTGCCTGTAACATCATTTCCAAGCTGAAAGTCCAGTTTGTCCCTTGTAATGAGACTTAAATGGAAGCTCATGACTACAATGATCCATATCATTTATCTTCACATCCATCTTTATCCCCCAGTGCATTTAGATGGTAATAATGTGATCTTTTCTTAATCCAGCAGCCACAGAGGGCAGTGGATGAAAATCATGAGCACAGATGCTCGTACACCTCGCCATCTCTGTGCACTGCAAACCCATTCATGATTTGGAGGATTACCGGGACTTTAACATGGGGCAGCTGAAAAAGCTAATGGAGAAATGTAGGGCTTGTTGGACCAAGATGACAGCTGTGACAGAAAAGAGGTGAAACTGTTTGGTTGACAGTCCAATCTCCATGTGATGAACTCCCAGTGAAAGCAGATTTGAAGCACAATCAACCAGTTAAAACCTTTGTATTCATTTCAAGGTTTAACTGGAAATCTGCTGCACAACCATCACACCTGATAGCAACCAAGAAACGAAATGAAAAAAACTTTTATTAGCGCTTAGAAGGGTTTTTCTATGAAAGCATAAACAATTCTTAAGAAGCAAACTACTTTTACATCATCCCGACTATTCTGAGATACTTTATGAGCGTGCCTTTGGTCTGTGGAAACACTGATGCGATGCTCTGGCTTCAGCCTCACCCTTATTTTTGCCTCCCTGTCCGCCTGTTCTGTTTCTCCAATTTGGAACAGCAGAGACTCATCTGGGCTCCCTTGGCAGAGGAAGAGAGAAAAGTTGCTGCTGCTTAATTAATGGTGGAAATGGTGAAAAAAAAGCCTAACGAGTCACAGCACGAGAGAGAGGGAGAGAGAGAGAGAGAGAGAGAGAGCAGTCGGATGTCTCCCCACAGGAGATCATAAGTTAGGCTAATTACATAACAGCATCAACCTACTGAGCATGGGGTCAAAATCTTGCAGCTCACATATGTATGAGTCCGTTTATAAGAGCAGCTAATAAAACCTGTCGGTTTAATGTTTGATATGAACAAACATGGTAGAATGACAGCACAGATGTAAGGCAGGAAAACAAGCTTGCTTTTCACCACCTGTCAAAGAATTTGATGTTATTCCCATTACAGCAGCCTCGGATTAGGTCAGTCACCAAAACTAGGAGCTCACATGGTTTGTCCGAGCAAACAGTCACCACAAGACTGGCTAACGGCTAAACACCGTGTAGCCGGGTGATGAATCAGTGATGTTTTTTAAGCTAACGAGAAGAGCTGATTCCCGTCAGAGAGCCGAACCCTCAGTCACAGCTGCTTAGAAGGCAGAGGAAGGACTTCAGTTTGATGGCCAATCGCATGCAAGGACAGACTAGGATCATACCATTACCATCAATTTGGTCCTATGAGGCTTTCAATGTATTCCTGCTCCAACGCACCTGAATCAAATTAAATGGATCCAACAGCCAATCGAGTTCTGCACAATGACTCATTAAATAGAGTCGGGCGTGTTGGAGCAGGGATACATAGAAAACCTGTTCGATTGCGGCCCTCATAGGACCAAATTGAGGATCCCTGGTCTACGGTCTTCATTAATGGACATTTACAGTATATATCTGACTAAAAGCCAGGAAGGATCAGCCAGCGGCAGCTTTGCATCTACCTGGGTGCAGCACAGAGGTACTCGCTAAATATAGCAACACAGTCACAAAGTTGGCAACACTGCAGTTTACCGGCTTTTTCCATACTTGCACAAGTGCACGTGCAGTCAAAAATTAGGTGCACCGCTCCAATTTTACGTGCACAGACTTACACATGCACGTGGTTTTATTCGAAACCCTTCAATGGAAAGAACTGAAGAAGAGTGAAAACTGATCAATAAGCGATGGGGAAATTTTTGTGTTGCCGATCTCTAGTTACTAAGTTACTTTGAAATAATCTTTTTATTTTAGTTTGGCATTTTCATGAAAAACATCAATAAAAACTATTTAAAAAACATGTACGATTAAATGCATTAAGTTGTGATCTAAATCATTTACCATGCAAAACATGTGGCAGGTTGAATTTCTGGACGTGACGTCCTGCAGCCTTTCCTCTGCCTGTCATTAATGATAGAGTTTGTGTATCATGAAGATGTTCGTGCAGCGTTAAGTTGTTTCTCCTGGTGGTAGCACCATAATAGTGAGGATGAAATCACCCCATTCATTCAAACCCCAGTAAGATGGCTGTCAGCACACTGAGCAGGATTACACTTGTCTCTAAACCTGATACTGATTGGTTTACAGTGTCAAAAAGACATGAGAGTCATGTAAAGTTGTTTGCTTTATTTCTGCCTATTCAACTGGGCTGAAAATGCATGTGAACTTCAGTTGTTTTGGGTTTTTTACGCCCTTATTTTATTATCAATACAGCGTTACCAATGGGCAAATGCTGAGTATAAGTAGTCTGAAAAAGAAATGAAAGAATAAAAGTCTAAATCTTCAAATACAATACAACCTAAATCGGTTTTATTACATATTTATTTATAACAACACGTTTGTTCGCCTGTGAATCCAGTAGTTGGGACAGATTGGATTAAAAAAGACAAAAACCCTGTTGTTTAATAGAAACTGGCTCACTGCTGTGCTTCACTATTCTTAGATGATACAGCAGACTTTAGTGGAAACACAAGTCTAGGAAGGGAAGCAGAGAAAGGTGTAAGGTGGCCAGGCGACACACTCTTTAAGAACAGTCCACACACACTGAGTGTAAAAGGGAAAGCCCCGCATCTCTAAAAGCGGTGAACATGTGTGACCGGGCGAGTGAGCTTGAGTTACAGCATGAGAGAGTGAGCAGCTCTAACAGATGGACTCAGCAGGTGATGGGACTTGTGTGAAGGGTAATTCGTTGGATATTTTGTCCTGGGTATGAAGATATTATGTACTGTATGTACACACTCTCCACTTCCATCACAGACTGCCATCATGAAGCTATAAACAGGACGGATGATTAGTAAAATAAGGAAGTCCCACCGCTGTATGAGGGAGGAATGAGCGTGAGACCTTTGCTCTCCTCACCACTGCTTGTGGCTTCTTATTGACATTATTTACATGAGATAAGCACGTTGTGTGGCACCCTCTTCCATCCACCATGAACAACCAGTACCGGCAGTGGCAGAACATCAGGTTATATAGGGGTGCAACGATACACATAATTCTATACTTTAGTGTCACGCTTGGACATTTTTTCGATGCAAAAAAGAAATTTGAATGCCTTTTTTTAAACTGGTCATTTATTTATATTAATTACAAATATTTGGAAGCTGAAAATAGTTTAGCTGAGTTCAGATTGAAAGAATTGGTTTGAGTGAGACTAGTTAAATTTAGTCCTAGAAAATCCGTCCGAGTGAGACCTCTGTCCAGGTGTCTGAAATCTTTGACGCCCCCTGTTCTGGAGGCTAAATATGTGTTCTGCTGCCACACTGGAGATTGGGATTACAGGCGCCAAAGCCAAAGTTTTGAAAATAGCGAACATCACTCCTTCTGTACCAGTGGTTCAGCTGTATTGAACGGTTCAATACAGATACATGTATGGTTATCCATCCATCCATCCATCCATCCATCCATCCATCCATCCATCCATCCATATATATATATATATATATATATGAATAAATAATGAAACTTTCTATTAGTGTAATGAGGATGTCATTAATGTAGCATGACGGGTTCAATTTCTGAATTAACAAGCACAAACCAGCTTCACATCGATGAACAGACGCAACTTCATCAAACTGAATCAGACCATATTTCCCATCTCCAGTTTCCCTGCAGTCAAAACACAGAAGCCCATAGGCCACAAAGTATGACATTACATAAAGGATTACTGTGAGAACAGACTTTAAATGCTGACTGAGGGAACATCTGTTCTCTCTGGTCATCAAACGAGGACAGACGTAACCCAGCAACATGGCTGCCATCAGCTGTTGATACAAATCACTGCAAACTGGCTCTCAACCAACTATCATGATACATGAATATAAATCTCAACAAAGCATGTATAGATACGTCGACACATTCAGCCACCAACCTTTTCATTATGAGCATTTTTAGTTTCTACTTTTGCTTCCGAATTAATCAAATCATTTCTAACAAAAAAATGTTTTTTTTTCAATCAGCAAGAAACTTACAAAAAATAAATAATAAGTCTGTTGTTCTAAACTAACAAAATGATGTGAAAAATAAATAAAGACCTCTGTTTAACAATTTTTACAAAGAAAAAGATTCTGAATTGGCAAAATAAATCTTTGTTTTTCTTAACTGAAAATGTAATGTTAAAAAATTTATAAAAACCTGTTTTTCTGAATGACCGAGAATTTTTACAAAAAGAAATAAATTATATAAAAAGCTCTAATTTCCGAATTAACGTGATCATTTTCACCAAAAATCTGAATGAAGATAGATGTACCAACAAAAAAGAAAAAAAAACATGTTTTTTCCAGATAAACTGGATAATTGACAACATAATAATACCACTTTCTGAATCAACATGAAAATTTTTACAAAAATATAAAAAGCTATAACATTATTTTATAAAAAGAGAGCAATTTTTTTCTTTAAAAAATTATCTCGGTTCACCATCGATTTGTAATATATTTTTTTCTTTCTTACAGATGTTGATTGCAGGACATTAAAATGTCTCCAATAGTTCTTCTCATTTTATATTAATGGAGAAAAATATTAGGACGACTTCATTCTGCAACCAGTTGAAAGAGACAGATTGTCATTGTTGTAATCCACCAGTTATGTGTTTTAACTGGTTCACAAGTGAGAGGAGTCCCAGTTTAACAAACCACTCCGTCTTCATGTCACTCAGGATGTAAACAAAAGAGCAAAGTCAGCTGCAGCAGGCAGGGTGAAGAAGGCGTAGCCGTGGAAACCAACTGAAGCAAATGCTGAGCTGGATTAACGTTCACCGAACCTCAAACGAGAGCTGCCATTAACAGCCGTCTGGTTTCAGAGTAGGTCAGAAACCAAACCATAAATATCTCCGTTACCTTTGCCACCATTAGCCGCCAAGTCTGGCTGTAGCTGCAGAACAGCAGAATATGAAACCAAACAAAATCATTCTTTGTGCTTTTCAGCACCATTTTCACTGGAAAAGATCACACATTTCTCATTTTAAATGCATAACTTGTCTCTTAAATCTGATAAAAACTAAAACCATCCAGCCACTGATAGAACTCAACCACACTGAGCATGTGCAGATGCACATTTTGACGTTATCTCCTGGTTTGAAACCGCACCAGATGTCAGAAAACAGGCTTTGAACGACACTAAAGTCAAATTGTGATATCATGAGAACATAATTCATGTCATTTACTCTCATTAGACTGCAGATAGTCTCCTCAGAATTATTCACACCCTCCCATTCAGCTGAAATAGGCTGAAATTGACAAAATGATAAAGATTTTATGAAAATCATGACATCGTTTTTGAATTGTGATTCAATATAAATATTTTTTTCAAAAAACAAGCAAAAAAATATGATAAAATAAACTATAAATTATAAATTAAAAACAATGTCTTATTTCACTATATCATAATTAAACAAATGTTTATTTTTTATTACTTTTTTCAGTCTCCAGTTATTTGAGTGACTTTGTAAATGTTGCCTTTTCTTTAATGGAAGAGTACGAATGATTTTGAGGACGACTGTAACACTGATTAAATGCTTTAATATATGCATGCAATGCACATACATGCACAAACCGAGAGCAGGTAAAAGGACAGGACTTGTGTAATGGAAAAACCTGAACCATATAAATATATATTATGACCCAGATACAAACTCCCTGCACCCGTATCTCCATGTTCTCAGGTCTCATTCAAGCGTTGCTGCAAGGCGCCAGGCTGCTGTCAATCATTAACACATGCAGTCGTCCCGGGTAAACTTTGCTCTCTGCAACCGTATCCAACAACACATGGCAGCGGTGCAGAGGCACTTTCACTCCTGTGTTTACGTAACAAAGGCTCACAGGTACTACATGTCCAAATTACAGCTCACTGCAACGCTGCTTTGTGCTTCGTGACAGACATAAAATAATCTAGTTTTACTGTCACCTTTTGCATTTTGCCTCCAAGCTCTTCCAGTGCCAGTAAACCAAACAGGCCCTTTCATGAACAACAAAGACACAATCTAATATCCAACAGCAGCATCACTGCATTTGTCTAATTCTTTAGTGAATATGAAAGCGCTTAAAGGACTCAGTAGTCACTCTTTGTCACGTTAAATGAGTTCAGGTTGGGTTGTGAGGGTTTCTATTCTGGCTTAAGCTGTTGTTGCTAAATATGCTGATATTCTTCTGTTGATATTTATAAAGACACACTTTCATATGTGAGGTCAGTTTTGCTCTTGTGTTATAAAAAGCTTGTAGTGTTTACCAACAGAGCAGCTCTGCGTAGTCAATACTTTCTAACGTCTTCCTTAAAGAGCTTAGAAACCATTTCCAACTCTAAAAGTTTGAATATTAGATCTTTTTTAAAGAATATAAACCGTTTTTTTGTTGCTCTGGACTTATTGTTAGAGGAAAAAAACTGCGGCATTATTTTGGAAACTAATGGCTATATTTAACTATCTTACATGTAATTATAATCCTAAGTGTCTCTGTATGAAGAGGGAGAGAAAATCATCCTTTTATAATTCTATATTATTTACACGTTAACGTGTTTCTCTCCAGTCTGGTTTTTCTCATTTTGTGTAAATGACATCATGAGTGTGATGTTAACCTAACACATCATCTTCCTACTTGACATTACACAATAACTCCTCCTGTGTACTTGGAATCTACCAATAACGGGATTCTATGGTCCACTAAGAAACATTTTTCCAGTTCATGTCATTCACCGACCACCAGACCCAGCATGTAAACAGATCAACAAGGATCAGGAGAAAAATGGAAACTGGCTGCAAAAAACTGATTCAACTTATTAATTTCATGAAGGGCATCTCTGTGCTTTTTTCTTCAACAACTAAATTATTTTACACCAGGATCTCAATAGCGAGTGGGAGTGTGTCTGCATCAAGATGCTAAGGATGTGCTATAATTCTGCTGTTAGCTTCCACTTCCTCCCTCCCACACCACAGAGCAATGATGAAAGGACTAAGAGGCCGAAAGGAGCTTCTTCTCCAGGTTTTGGGGCTTTGACACCAACTGTGGTGTACTTTAAGTAAAAGTAACGGTTTATTTGTTCATCTTATTGTGTCTGGGTGTAGTTTTCTCCAAAATATCCTCAAAGAAGCTGCTGTTTTAAGAGCATCGCCTCAGTCTAATATGTAAAACCAGCTGAAGGAAGGATGGTCTGGGACGGCTAACACAAAGACAGCCTTCACTGGTCCAGCTGAGCAGCCTGTGACACTCGCAGGTCGTGCACAGCAGGAATTCCACCCGCCGTTAGCCCCAACGAACACAGAAGGTACCTGTCCTCTACTTCAGCCTCTGCTGCAGCCATGTCCAAACACAACAGCCAAGTCGGCCACGAGAGTGTGTGTGTGTGTGTGTGTGTGTGTGTGTGTGTGTGTGTGTGTGTGTGTGTGTGTGTGTGTGTGTGTGTGTG
>JBBBVU010000021.1:26098968-26112297 GCA_037177055.1 Atherinosoma microstoma | reverse complement strand
GTGTGTGTGTGTGTGTGTGTGTGTGTGTGTGTGTGTGTGTGTGTGTGTGTGTGTGTGTGTGTGTGTGTGTGTTGGGTCACTGAACACGTGTCTCCATGATCGTATGCTGAAGTTTTTGCTAAAGATCATCTATCTCATTAAAAAAGTGGATCTGATTTGCTCCCTGATGGGTTTTTTGTCTTAAAACATTAACAAAACAGGTCCAGGTTCCACATAACGGAGTCTGACTCGGCTCCTGGTCTTGCTGAATCCTGCCTGATATGCTTGCATCCTATTTAACTAAAAACAAGCCGAAACAATCAGGATATTAAAAGATTAAGTGAGCAACTACTTTGATTAATGACTCATTAACTCTAATAAAAATTAAATGAGGTAATCTTCTATATTTTAAAGGTT
Source organism: Atherinosoma microstoma (assembly GCA_037177055.1). Lineage (NCBI taxonomy): Eukaryota > Metazoa > Chordata > Actinopteri > Atheriniformes > Atherinidae > Atherinosoma > Atherinosoma microstoma. The sequence continues at coordinate 26,111,901 of JBBBVU010000021.1, read as the reverse complement.
AAAGAACTATTCACCACATTAAAACGATGATGCTTACCTACAAAAAACACTTGTTCTATGACCAGCTAACACAAATCTTCTACCTTGAAATCAGAGTGAAAATGTTTCTATTCCCCTCTGCACCAGTAAAAATACACCTCTTCTGTGACATTTCCAGTCCATTTTAAGTCCATCGTTCACATACACACACTAGACAGACTGGGCCGGCTGGCAGAAGACAACCCCTGAATGCACAGGCTAACTTTAACGCTAGCAGTTATGTCCACGCCCACACTACTCATGCAACGAAGGCTGTAACTCACTTAATCAGATTTCCTCCCACCGTTAGGAAGCAACCGCAGAAACAAACAGTCATGAACGTCGCCGTGTGAGCCGATCTGAGCCAAACATGTGGATAACGGTGGTTCAACAAACCCCCGGCTCCTCTTCTGACTTGTTTGTAGCAAATGCGGCTGGTAAAATGTAAAAAGACACCTTGCAGATCAGGTTTCTCTTGAGGGGAGGACGTGAAGGGGAGGGAAGATGAGGGAGCGTGTCGGTGGGCTTCATTGGCCAAAACAAGAGTCCAGAGGAAGCCACAGAGAAAAAACCATGGGTGGGCTGGGCAGCATTGTACATCTCCTCCTTTCTATTTTTTGCTCCTGTCTTTTTTAAAGCTTGCTGCCCATGGAGGTCAGAGACAGATCAGCCCTCCTACACGAGCCTGAGACGTGAGAGGAAGCTAATTCTGGTAGAAAACTGCTGACAACACCTTCAACCACAGGATGATATGGCCCCACATTAGTCAGGGGTTGATATTGACGTTTTCTATGTGCTCCAACAGGCCGTGTCTGGCATGTTTTTCCACTTTTATATCGCAGCATCTGCACAGAAAGATGAAGGGAGCGCCTCAAGAAGATCAGGGATGAAGACGCCGTTTGTTCAAACTTAAATATTCTACATTCGTTTTTTTGCTGGGAGACAAACGTAAGGTGTTTAAATATGCCCTCACTGGGACGGTCTTGCTTCAACAAATGATAATGATGTCTTTCTTTTAGTAAATTACATTTAAATGTCCTCCGTTTAGATCTGGGGTGTCAAACTCCGGTCCCTGAGGGCCACTGTGCTGCAGGTTTTAGGTATTTCTGGCTTCAACACACTTGACTGAAATGAATGCGTCTTTGTGGAGAACTTGACAACAAGCTGTTGGAGCCATTTGATTTGAATCAGGCGAAGCAGGAAAACATGTAAAACCTGCAGGACGGCAGCCGTATGCTTTCTGTAGAAGTTAAGTGTTGGTAAAATTGTAGAACTTGATTAAATGAAACAGAATCCAGAGATGGGGACTCAAGTCTGGGAGTTAAGACAAGGGATCCACTTTATCAGGGTTCTGGTCCGATACCGATACTCTAAATTTGGGTATCTGCCGATACCGATACCAACATTTTTTACCATAACCCTACCTGGTTTCATTCATCGCCCCAACTCCACACATTACATGACTAAGATGAGTTACCTGGACTTCATATTGGAGGAAAACCCCTGTTTTAAGTTAAATTTGGAGAAAATTGCTCACCAAACTTGAAATTAAATTTTAGTTTTTGCCTATTTTAGTGGCAATCTTTAGATTCTGACATTCGAGGAATAAATTATCTTTTTTTTCTACTGCAAGAGGTTCTACTGACTGCAGGGGATTTTACACTTTCTATTTCTAGATCCCCATCGTTGGATCAGATAATGTGGAAATATTCTTTATTTATAAAATAAAGGATTTTATAAAGATTGATCCATGCTGGATTTTACAACATGCGGGACCTTGTAGGAATAAATGTCCACATCAAACCGCTGAAAGGTTTCAGCAGTTACCTGCAGAGGAAAGTGGAGCCGAGTTTACGAGCCATATTTCTGCCTCATGTCTGCACCGCAGTCGCATCAACCACATGCACGCTACCATCGTGTGCAACGTGCACGCTGCCATCGTGTGCAACGTGCACGCTACCACCGTGTGCAACGTGCACGTGCACATGGAAAAAAGGCAAGGATATTTATACGGTCGTCATAAAAACCTATAATGTTTAATGAGAATAAAACTATGTCGAGGTCCCAGCGCAGACGTCTCTTCTCCTGCTGCCGCTTCTGAACTTCAGAAAATAAAACCGGTCGCTTTAGAACAAGATGGATTTTTTTTACCCCGGTGAAACTCTTTATTTGACTTTACAGATTAGTGGAAGGTAATTATGAACTAATCACTCTGATCGATCAGCTTCTGTGTGAAAACATTCCGCCATCAGAGACCTGAATACGCTGATAGCAGTAGATTATATTTCATAAATATAATTTCCGTAAGGTCTCTCAGTAGAAACTTACAACAGAGACCCGAGTTAAAAGTTAGAGCTGAATGAAAGCGTTAATAACGCTGACTTATGTGGATATGTGGAAACTTTCGTTTCTCTGGTAGTTTTAGTCATGTCAACCAGCCCCCGCCCCCCCTCCCCGTGGCTGCACTCTGCAGTCTGCATGCTGTATTCATGTGCAGAGCCCATGTCTGACAGCAGAGCAGCACCACTACAGAGCTTCTGGAGGCGCCGATGTAAATTCAGACCACGTCTTCGTGAAACTATTTAATTTTCAGCATTTCAAAGAAAATAAAACTGAAATGTTTGTGGTATAAAAGTACAAGAAGCTGGATCCAACACATCCACCTAGAAACACACCTGGAAATGTTAGTCACTATGATATGAGAGCTAATGTTATCATCTATGTTAGCAATTAGCTTAGCATCACAGCAGCGTAAACATTAGCTTGTTGCTACCTTTGTACCAAAATCACATTAACTGCAATAGATTGGCTCCACTGGATGAGTCGTTTACTGAAGACAATAATTTGTTTTAATAAACTACTGGTTGACTATGACCTGCCCCAGATAGCGTTTAACTGGGACCAGTAAACCATCAGAACCACTGGAAACTACAGGTTTGTTTATTACATTAGTACATCTAGCAAAACTGCAAAACAACATGTCTTACAGGGACCTCTGAGATCCACTTTCATTGACCAATGTCAGAATCAAACCTACGCCCTTGGCATTGAGTGCGTCTATTGTGAGAATTCCTCTGATCATCTATCATCGCTTTTCCCTCTTAAGGAAACTAAACCTTCCTCATCTTCCTCTTGGAGTGATCCGCACAGCCGACCCTGGATATATGCAACCCGACAGGCCTCACTGAGACCTTTCTTGTCATCTCTTGCTGCAGTCTGACCTGTGACTGACTAACCCGAACAGAGTAGCAGCACGAGGAGAGGATCCTGGTAATGTGCTTTCACAGTCTGATAAACCGCCAAGAATATGGCTGTCCATGCAGACGCCCACCTCTGCAGCTCACATGCATACCTCAAGGCGGGAGGTAAACGCAGGGAGGTTATGGAAATGAAGAGGAAGAAAAATAAAAGGGAAAACATGAAATATTCATCCAACGAGGAGAAGACTCATAACAGGAAAAGAAACACTATAACCACCGTAAGACACTTATTATGCAATAAAACATGACAAGATATAAAAATTTACCTAAATGTAGAAAAAAAAAAAAAAAAAAAGATCTATAGATGATTGAAAAATAGAGGTGGTGTAAAACATTCCCAGCAGAGCTGAGCGAGCCTTGGAGCAGCAGCAGAGACACTTCTCCCTGACTGTTATATAATGCCGACAGATCTGAGGTAGAAAAGCCCGTCAGCCAGTACGTCGGTGTTCACCTGAAGCCCAAACATGCCTCCGGGTCATCTCAGGTCAGCTGGGTTTTACTAGAATGGCAGATTTCATTAATTAATTCAATTTCACTGCTTGCTGGTTAAACGGGGGGACTCTTGGCATCCGTCAGAGAGCCTGCTGTTTATCTGCAGCTTCAAGCTCACAACAGACGAGTGGAAGAGACAAACTTAATCCTTGTTCTTCCACTTGGCTTGTGTGGACATATAAGGGAGTGCAGGGAGTCTCGGAGGTTGAAGTCGTTGTCTTGTGACCATATGGAAGCTGTACTGATCAGAGTCCTAGGAAATAAATGAGGCACTCCTTTTATAAAGTCCAGACCCAGCAATCCTTGTAACGTATGAGCTCAGGATAACCACGAGGAAATCTGCTACTTTACAGCAGGACTGTTTTACTGGAAATATGGATTTTCCTTCTTTTTTTTTTCTTTCAAACCTTGCTCTTGTCTTTTTAGCCCTTAGAAGTCTATTATCACACCTACTTTAAAAACTAGGTCGCCCGGAGCGCTGCTGTCAACTTCCTTTGAAAGTGGAGATTTTTAACCTCTCTCCCAGTTTCTGTTTGACGTCAATAAACCACGTAAAACTGAATATATGGTCGCATATATGAAGCATTTACTGTATCAGAGTGTAAAAATGGGATGGGATGATCAGGCGTCACGTTTCTTTCAATATATCGGTTATTTTTTTACATTTAGTCACAGAAAAAAGTGGTTGAATCAGCTGATCCTACAGGGATGTGATGATTTCTGTTAATTGGGAACAAAATGTTAGTTGTGTTTTTTTTTCTGTGATATAAAACGGCAAAATTAAAAGCATCTGATGACCAAAAAAAGCTCACACCCCCAAGCACTAAATATCCTGCCCTGATACATCAACTTGTACACAGTATTTTTGATCTAACTAACAAACAAGTGGCCATTTCTTACATAATCTAACAGGTCAGCAGGTGTAAAGATGCATAACATTTGTTTTAATTACCTTTTTTATTCCCCAAGGTGCAGGACTGTCAAATGGTTAATGAACTAATAATGCTAATCTAAAAGATTGTGTTAAACTGTGTCACTAAAAGGAAAGTGTCTAAAAAAATCTTGAGAAGAAACAGCTTAAGATGCCATATTGAGCAGCAGATGGGGAATTACAACTAGCAGAGAAATCTGTCATCAGTGCTTTGGTTTCTACTCCAGGAGAGCCCGATTCTGTAACGACTAAGCACCAGCTGAAGCCGCTGCATGGGGCTAAAAGTAGAGAAGTGGTAGAAACGCTGAGGCGGTGAGGAGGAGCAGACTGTGACTGTGCTGGGGAGGCGAGAAATGTGAAGCTGAAGCACAACAGCGCTGACAGAGACTTTGCTCCAGCTCGTCACCAAGTCCCAAATATATAAAATAATGCCCATGAAAGCCAAATTAAAATTAACTACAACATCCCATTCATTCATTCATTCATGACGACAACATCCCAGTCATCGTGCCCATCTTTCAGTCCATTCTGCAGGCTGGATGGGAGCTTCAGAGCAGGATGCTCTCAGGTCTTTTTACAAATCTACCACAGAGTTCAGGACCAGATCAGACTGACAGTTTTGTCTTTGTGGTTTGCTTTGGATGATCAATCCGAAACACACGGCATAATATTTTTCTGCATCCATCCCTCAAGGACCTAAGCTTATTTGGAAGTGTATATTCAGAGGTTAATAAAATATCTCCATCTTGGATTTTTGATAGATTAATAAAAGTGAGATAATCTTACTTGTGGTTATCCCGAGCCGACTGTAATGATCGGTATCAGAGCTGATCTTAATGGCTTGTTTTGTTGTCTTTAATTCTTTACTTTTTCTACTTTTCAATGTGTTGTGCAACATATTAAAGACGCACTTTGTAACTTTCCAACATAAAAAGTTTCCCGCATGTGTGCATTTCTGAAGCCAGCAGCTTCCCGAGGCTGAGCAGAGGAGTTCCACTTTACGCGCCACGCGCTAGCGAGCAGATACAAACACACTGTGGTGGGTTTTTTTAAAAAGGAACCGACGCTGCTTTCTAGGAACATTACTTCTTCTTTCCTGTAAAAACACAGTCATGTTGATACAACTGCATAAAACAGTGAACGGTGACGTCCACATCTAAAGGAATGACCAGTGTGATTGTTTATGGACACAAAGTGTGCTGCTAGCAGACATGTCTCCATAGGGATGGTGTGACGGGCCGACAGAACCCGGGTCTTTATGTAGGACGGAGCTTCAGCCTGAGAGGGAATCTGTCAGCTGTAACTACGACCTGCACGAGTCGTCTCACATCACCAAGTTCATGTGGAAGGTTATTGAACCTGAGCTCCTTCAACCGTGTGTACATGTGTAAAATATCGACAGGTTAATAAAAATCTAAATCAGTCTGTTTCAGTCTTTTACAACAAAATGTCAAGTCATGTTTTCACAGACTGGCTTTGAAGGACCGGCTGACTGAAGACAAGCATCTGTCAGATAGTAGAAAAAATCCAAAGCACTTTCTCCTGAGGAGAAATTAGGCTCCAAGACTGGAAAGACCAGATACTGAGCCCTCACAATTTCACCCTCCTCAAAACAAAAGGTAGAATAAAGGTTACTAGAAAGCAGTTTCACTTTCTTTTTAAGAAAAATAAAGCAGGAAATCTGAAAATAAAAAGCATAAAAATGACTTTGACAACATATGAGTGCAGTGTGTTTAAAGTGGAAGTAGTAGATCCAGACCTCGGCTCTGGACTTCTAACGTTTTACTGGGATAAAGAACAGCATGCTGGGAATCAAGTGTTTCAGGAGCATTTAGGTCAACTTTTCTTTCTCTTCATCCAATATCCGACAGGGAAGCCAAACTTCCAGTAAACAAAGCTTTGCCGTTTGATTTGAGCATCAGGAAAAACTTCCTAAGAGCATTAAAAGTTGAGGAATCAGACGAGTAAATGGAAATACAGCTGGTTCAATAGGAAAACTGGTCCATTACAGTTCAGTCACACTCTGTTAGATGCCATGTTGCCTTTAGTAAATAAAGAAAATACTGTAATAATGAATGCTGGGAAAACTAAATTGTGTTTTATGGCTCAGGTGAGCCAGCACAGGTGATTCCAGGGCAAAATAAGCAAACTCTGAAGCAAGTCTGAGATTTAAACAAGTAAAAAGTTATTATTTTAGAAGTGGCTTTCAGTAGAAACTTGTTCAGCCTTTCGCAGGTTCAACTCCAACATTCAGACATCTTTTCTTACCCTTGAGCAGCGGCAAGGGCGTGAGCTCTATAGGTTTGCCCTGAGAGCGGAACTGGGACGAACTCTGCGACCGCTTCTGCTTGGCCTTCCTGACAGACTTCCGTGAAAATCCGTCCACTTTGTCCACAGACGGAGATGTGGTGGGTGCCGAGGACATAGCCCTGCTGGGAGAGACAAACGGGGAAGAGGGAGGGTTAATGTAGCCACACGGGTTGTGATCCAGTTTTGTCGACAGCAGATATTGATGAAGCACAGAATACTGATGGAGCTAGTGTTGGATGTACAGTTACAGACTCATATCAGGTGGTTTTCATCACAAATAAATACTTCATTCCTCTTCAAAGTAACTTAATTATCAGATTTTCTTTTCATATCCCCAGACTGTGTGACGCTACACGCTCCAGCGGATGTACAGCCTCTGTATCTGTAGCGTATCTACACCAAGAATCTGGGAAATCTTTTTTTATTTTTTTATTTACAAAGCAAATAAATCTGATTAAACCAAAAATCTCAGAGTAAAATTAGTCTAAAATATTGAATCCAATAAGTGTTGACAAAATATATATTTAACATCTTCTGGAAACATTTATCTTTTTTTAATAATAGTTGTAATTTATTCATTTTTGCAATTTCCCTCTGTGATAAATAAAGTTGGTTTTTCTTCGATTCACTATTTTTTTTATACCAGTCATGCGGCCCTATATCCATATATTTTCTATTTACAGTCCTAGCAACAAACCAGTGGAGCCAGAAGAAAATAACAAATAAATAAATAATTAAGTAAAGGTAACTTTTCCCAGGGTGGAAGATATTTTAGACAACAACCAAAACCATAAGAAACCTTCATCTGACCATCAGTGTCTCTCTCACACACACTGACAAAAAAAAAGACAAAACACAGTGTGACCCACAACAGTGGAGACGGTTCTGTGGCTTTGTGCCGTTGCCACAGCAGGCGGAAGCTGAGGAAATGTTTACAACTGTGTGCTTGATCCAGATTAAGAAAAGTATGCAGCCATTTGGCTAACGGGTTACTTAAAAATACACATCCAGAACATATAAAGTCCAGCAAATCCTGTAACCTTCGACTTTTAAAAGATTAAATGATCTCAGGTAGGGAAAAAAAAAATCAAGTCCAACTAAAATCGATGATTAAATCTTGTGCTTGTAAAGAAAATTGAAAGAAAAATGAAATAATTGAAGTTTTTCTACAAAAATCTATTCAATTATGAAATTTTAGCCTGGTTGCAAGGAAGGAAAGGAAGGAAGGAAAGGAAGGAAGGAAGCTGTGACAGTCAAGGCATCAGCGGGTCATTTCACTGCAGTAAAATAAGCCCAGAAGGTTTAAATAAACAAGTGTACATATGAACGTTAACACAAACACACGAGGAGGACCAGGAGACCGCCATGACAGTAGAGATACAGATCGCTTCATCTCTGTAGTCAAATATGGGAACGTTCGCCTTGATGTGTTTGGGTTTCTGTTTAGCTTTTTATCTATTAACATCATATTCTAAGCAGATGCAAATAACGTGTGAAGATACAGATAAACAGCATTATAACATGCGTCTGTAATCAAATGCTAATTATTCATCCCGGTGTCTGACTGACCGAGCTGGAAGAGCCTGGAATCACACAGGAATTCTGCTGATCGATCATCTAAAAATGTCCCATTATCATCCAAATTAATTAAACCAATAAGGCTGTAAAGTCTTTATCACTTTATGTTTTATGGCTCCACTCTGCAGCACAAAAACATATGCAGACCAGGTTGGCAGAGGGAGGATTTTAAAAGAAAATAATGTTGTGGAGGTGTTATTGAGATATTTATTCATTTAATTTCACCTTCTCCACCTGTCAAGTACTTGAAGCTCGAGAGGAGGAGGCAAGTTTGAAAGACTTTTAGACCGACTACCTGAAAGTCATGCTTTTAAATAACATGCATGTCTTTACGTCTTTACTGTTACAAGATAAAAAATCAGAGATGACCAAAGTTATTATTCAGTGGAAGCCATAAATGCCGGCGCTAAATGTCACTTTGACCGTAGCTGAGAAAGTCCGTCTGGACAACACTGGAAACTGCACATGAAAACAACCACCACAATACAAGTCACCCCCCACTGAGCACTGGACTAAAACGTCTTGTTACAGTTAGAGTAGGGACGTCACGATTAACCGTGCTGTTAATTTCCATAAAGGACAACATCTGAACCTTATCGGTAGATCAGCACAACTCACGCAGGTCCTTAAAAAGTCCTACAAGGAGTGTTCATGTGATTCTACTCATTTATCATGTTGGGAAATGAATTAATGTAGAATTTCTTTGATAATAATCGTACCGAGAAAATCTATAATCGTGACATCCGTAGAACTAAGTCATTATTTTAAATTCAGCAGACTTAACGAAGATGACTTAAGATAGTGACATGAGGAGGACAAATATCCTGACCGGGTCAACACTAATTCAACCAGATGAGAACAACTGAATTAGAGCCCAAGCAAAAGGATTGTTATGTAATAAGATGTGAATGAAACGCTGCAGGCTGTGCTGGCTGCTTTTCTGCACGCTCTGTCAAAGTCACACGGCCAGTGTGCAGTATTGTCTGCAAGGTCTTGCGTACAACAAAGTGGACAGACGAGCAGAGGCAGTGGGGAAGCTAACCCTCCAGCACACACAGGCATCAGCCTGTTGCCTGAGGATGTAGACAGCACTGGCTGACAGTCATGGCCTTTTCCAAAGCTACCAAAGGCTGCGCAGCAGATCCTTCATCAGCTTTATTACGCAGAGGAAGGAGGATGTCCATCTCAGGTTAAAAGTCAGAGTGTTGATTTAATATGACAGTAAGATGAGGAAGATCAAAATCAATAGTGGCTATAACTGGGATGAATAGTTGTTAAAAAGTTGTGCAAGTTTACTTCATATTATTAGAAATCTGATTTTTTTCCCTGTTAACCGAGACTTGTAGAATAAGGCAGGTTTGAGCATGACAGTTCCCACAGCTGGAATTAAAAACCTCTATTTACCCTGATGGCTTCTTCATAATGCAAGACCTGTTATTTAAACCAAATATTTAACAATAGCAAAGACGAAGATTTATAACTGTAGTTACAAAGTTTTATATGTATTACTGTGGGGAAAACTACCATCAGCAAATTAACCCAGACAGGAAACAAAAAAAAAGCAGCCATGCCACAATGTGCATCTTTGTTGTCTGGAGCTTCCACAGTGATCAAAACAGCAGCAGACTGGAGAAAAGCTCCAGGATCGCCTTTTTAAGACAACACATTCACAAATGTGTTATTATCAAGCATTATTAAGCAGGTCAGAGGGTTAGTGAAGGATCACCATGCTGTCATGTCTTCCTTGGAAGCCAAACGCAGTTGTGAAATAATACACATAAAGACCAGGTATCTATTATATTTCTCTGTTAGAACCCATCAGATCGTACGTGTTAGGGGTCAAACTGCCTGAAAATTAAAACCATGAAAAAACGGCATTTTTTGATCGTACTCTTACTGTATATTTACAAGCAGCATTGCAAGGTCTTACAACGTAATGAGCTCTCAGGTGACCGACTACCATTTGGCTCAATATAAATAAAGTTTATTCGATTTAAAAACAGAAGAGAAAAATGGACTTTCCATAAAACTGGTCAGAAGTGAAAATATTAAAAAGGTCACTGTCCTGGAGGTTTTAGATCAGGGATCCTCAATCCTGGTCCTCGCGGGCCAGGGTCCTGCAGGCTTTACAAGTTTACCTGCTCCACCACCAGGATTGAGGATCCCTGTTTTAGATGTTTCCCTGATCCGTATCATTTATGTCTCCCTAACAATGTGTTGTATCGGTCCTCATAAGGGCTGGAAAAATAAGACAATAACTTCGTAAAACATAATAAAAGCAGGACAATGGTGTGTATTTTCAGCTGTTGCTCAATGTTCATAAAGCCAGACTAAAAGTGTTATTTAGGTCAAACATTAACCTTTAGAAATGATTTATTTGCTGAGGGTGATCAATGACATCAATGTTAAAGAAATCATTATAAGCATGATGTTTTCATCTGTCAAATAGGGGGAACAGATACAGTTGAGGACAGAAATTGTACATTTCTCCTCTGTTTTATTGCATCAGACAATATCTTATGTGAATACATTCTTTGAGGTTCCTACATGTCCTTAGACACCAACAACTTGAAGATGAATCTTATTATTGTGGAGCAAATCTTCATTTAATTTGGGTCTTTTCAGGTGTCAGGGTTAAATGACCCATTCATTTCAGTCATGCATGTAGAAGCAGGGGAATCTCTGCAGAACAACCCCTGATATAAAAGAAGAAAATGAAAAATGATCCCTAAAATCCCTACACCTATATGACAATGTAACACGAATGAAAAGGGGAACGTAATATTAATATAAACGTGTGTTTAGAGGAGCAAATGGCTTCTTTATATTTTACTACTTCAGATACACACTCTTACATGAGTTATCTGTCTGCACTTATTTGTACTGTTTATGATCCACTTGTGTGAATGTTGGCATCCGTGTCATTAACGGACAGAGAAAAATGCCTCCAGCCAAGCACCCATCAGGCAGCTAAATTCTCCTGCAGCCAGTTTGGCTGGTAACAAACTCAGTCCTGCTGAGACTCAGACGCTGGTGTTCACAGGAAAAGTTTTAAAAAAAAAAAGCTGAATGAAGACAATACATGATATGTGGTATATCAACAACGAAAAGGAAAAAAGAACCTTTCCTCGGTAACATTTTTGCCGGAGATGTACCGATTATGAAGTTGTGGACCTACACTGATACAAGCTGAAAATGATTCGATACCAACGTGTGGCAGATGCATCTACGCATCTCCCATTTTCACCTTTCATACTTTGAAAATCGTGACATCAAATCACTGCAAAAGTCAGTAAAAGATCAATAAAAAATAACAACGTAACTCAGCAAACTGCCACCTGAACACCTGTTGTCTGTTTACCTTCAGCTACTGAACCATGCAGAGACCAGACCAGATCAGCCCGTCGCTCTGGGATTATCCGTGACTAAAGCCTTATAGTGGAACAGTACTGACGTACACTTTCACACTTTTAGTAAATCCATTCTTTAATGTGAGAAAAAAAATCGAACAAAATAATCCAGTCGCATATATAAAGAATCTTCTCCTGCTCACCCTCATCTACCCGAACACTTCTCATCTACAACTATTTTTCTCACCACATCAACAGTTTGAGATGCTCCTTCATGAAGATTTACTAAGTTAGAAAATTGGTCTGAAGATGTTACCTTCAACTTCAGGTATCATTAGAAAAAGAAAATACTTGGTTTAACAAGGAAATGGTGAACTAATGAACTAATAATCTTAAGTGGTTGATGAATCTGTGATTTGTGGCACTACATCCTGATACAACTTTAATTCAGACCGCACAGAGCAAACCAGTTGTCTGCTGCATTTAAGGATAAAGTCAAGAGGGTCTAAATCTTGCAAAGCATCAAATAAAAGACACTTACAGCCTGCTCAATCACAGAAGGCAACTCTGGACAGACCAACACTTTAAAAAGTTTCAGCTACAGGTGAGAGAAATCTGAAGCATGCCAGCGTTACTTCCCTTACCTGGAATCCTCACGAACAACCATCAGTCCCTCACTTTCAATCCCAAACTAACGGCAACAACACTCCAGAGCCACCACAACGCACGGCTGAGAGAAGACTACGCCGGCCGGCCGGCCAGACGTACGGCAATCAGGCATCAAAGCCATTACGCTCCCATGTCTCTTACATAAGAGACCAGATGACATCCAAACAAGCTTGGGGAGGGTGGGATTAAAGAACAAGGAGGAAGGAGAGGAGGAGGGGGGGGGGGGGGGGGGGGTTCCCATTGACCACAAGTAAGGACAAAAGAAAAAAAGGAAGAGAAGAGAGGGAGGAAACCAGTTTCTGACAGGCACTCCCCAAACGGGCGG
>JBBBVU010000021.1:26057779-26080368 GCA_037177055.1 Atherinosoma microstoma | reverse complement strand
TGTCAGCTAAGAACAGGAAACTGAGGCTACAATTCACACAGACTCACTAGAACTGGACAATAGAAGATGGAGAAACGTTGCCTGGTCTGATGAGTCTCCATCTCAGCTCCACGTCCAGATGCTAAGCTCAGAATCTGCTGGAACCGGTGCAGGAAACATCAAGGTTGTTGGCAGGATGGACATGAACTTCTCCACCAGCTCACTGACCTCACCAAGGTGTGGCCAAGTGGTTTTATTTATAACTGAGGATATACTTTTTGAAATACTGTTGTATCACAGGTTTTCATGAGCTCCATTTATTCACTCTGGTTTTTAAAAGTTGGTGGTTTCAGGCTCCCAAAACACTGTTTCCAAAAGATCCAAAAGATAAAAGACTTAAAGGTCCAGTGTGTAGAATGACTGACATCTAGTGGTAAAGACGGGTAAAGCATAGTAGAGAATGTACGGTGGCCGTCAGTGGCCAAAATCCCTCCAGACATAAACATGTGAACATCTGTTAGTGGATCCAGGGGCCTCAGGTGCAGCGATGACTGTCCTCAACATTGTGTACATGTGTACCGTCTTCTTCTTCTCCAGCTCCCATCAAACCAAGCTGGAGCTCCAACATCCTGTCGTACAGATCAAGACATCCTACCCATCGTCTCCGTGCACGTGCACAACAGATAAACATGATTTCTATGTGGGGATGAGGACACGTCGGTCATGTCAGCTCCGTGTTTAACAGCTGGAACGGGAAACTTTCCTGAATTATACATAATAAATTATTCAAAATGTTTTAAGTTTTTATCTTTTGTATTAAAAATGAAGTGATTAAATACTTAGATACCAGTAGATACAGTCTTCTCTCGTTGACCTTTGGTTCTGTTAAACGCAGCATGTTTGAGCACATAAACTAAAAGGGATCCAACCCGGTAATGAAGGATATTTGTTTAATTATTAGCTTGAAACAATTTTATATGATCCTTTAAAAAACCCTCCTGAAGCAGAAAGAACTGAGAAGTAAATCTAATTTTATCATTTTATTTCAGTTAATTTCACACAAACAGAAATGTACATTTTATTCTGAAAAACAGCTCAAAGAAAATCCTGCAAATCCAGTTTGTATAAAAAATACTGTGAAACTGCATAAAAAGGTCTTTTAATCTGATGTTCACCAGTGATAATAAAAAAAAAATCTACTTTTTTTAAAAGCTTGATCAGGTTTTTTGGAATGAAAGCCTTGAATCAACATTGGAAAAAAACTAAAAATGAAATTATGTCAAAAGCAAAATCAATCAGAGTGAAAGCAGAGCGGAACGAGCAGCAATGGGGAACTGAAATCTTATTTATTTATTTAAATCAGGAAATGTCTTTTCCCACTTTAGGAGGAAACATTAATGCAGCTACAAAGTGCAACACAGCAACACAACGGACAGAGAGAAGCAGAGTTTCACGCGAAGGCACCGAAGACGAGTTTAACCGTTTCATATGTGGTCAGGAGAGAAGATTTCTCTGATCCAGGACGTCAGAAAACACTTAAACAACAACAGAACAGTTCATATGGTGAGAGCAGAGCAGTAAATGATGCTAATGAGTTCATCTGTAATCAGTGGTTAACAATCCCAATCAGCTGTTTACTGGCAATTATAAAAACTCACATTTCAAAGTTTTGTTTTCTTTTATTTTTAATAAAAAATTGTTAATAAATTCTAACAAATCCCAGAAAGTTGATTCATGAAAAAACCCTGAATTATAAAGAAAATAATTGAGGTTCAACATGAGACAAAAACCATCGTTGTAGAGATGTTTAGTTTTGTCAGAAGGTGTTTCTGAGTCAGGACGACAGACATTTATTTCCTCCCAACATCTGGACACCGCCTCAGCTTCTAACCCAAACTTCTCTTTTCACTTCCAGAGGAAACCACATTTCAATTAAAAACAAACAACAACACAACAAACAGAAACGTATAAGGCCACAGGAAGAGAGGAGCCGGGCAGCCGGGACTTCCTTTGAGGGAAAAAACTCAAAGAACATCTAAAATTCTAGATGTTGGATTGTACGGATGAAGCAGAACGAGTGGTGGGATGAGTGGGTTGGTGACGCTGGAGTCAGCCGGATCAATGCAGATTTCATGGGCAGCAATGAAACCTCAACAAGTTGATCAGAAACAGAAAAATAACAACTAAATACCTCCAACAGTTCTTCCAGACGGTACAATAATGAAGAGCTTTATCTGTAAATAAAGCCTCATTAATAAATGATTCAATCTTAATTTCCCGTTTTGGATCCTGTGATATGAAAATAACCATTTTATACTGTTTTTAACCAGTTCAGACCTGAAGCTGCTCGTCTTTTAAGGTCAGAGGAAACTCCCACTTTCTGACATAGACGTACTCATATATGTATATATACATATATATACATATACATATACACAGTACATATATATATATGTTCATCATATCAGTATACATTTATAAATAATCAGGAAAATAACAGAACAATCTGTGTGATGACAATTATGTGCAATAAATCTATAAACCATGTCATCACATTGCAAATAGTGGTTAAAAAAAAAAAAGGAACGTCTACATTTCTTGACTTCAGGTGAACTTTCGGGAGCCTCTCTGCCCGGCTCGAAGGGGGAAACAGTGCATTGGGGAACAGTGCATTCATATTACAACAGTACCATCTGCAACACAAACAACAACATTAAAGTGAGTTTGGCTGATTAAGACTAATAAAACTCATCATTTCCTCCTCAGTTCAGCAACACCGAAACAAAGCAGGAGCTGGACAGAAAGATCAAAAATCTCCTCAAACAAGGCACTTTACCAGTAGAAGTCTCTGGTTGGGGACTCCTTCCAGATGTTCAGCCATCATGACCTCCAGGGGAGCGATAAAAGACTAACTCCGATGAAGATACTCTCTCTCCACTTCCACCAGGTCAGCAAAATCTCTAAGTGCTCTGAAATAGGAGAGGCGCCGACAACGTGGCTCTGGATGGCGTCTAGTTCACCAGAGTCACTCGACACAAGGTCAAGTAACTTCTCCAGGGTTTTCATATCCCAAAGCTGAAGTATAGAGAAATCCCAACAACCACAGGCTTGTCCAATCAGGAGCTTTGAAACGGCCATCGCTGCTCGACAAAGAACAAACTCTGAATCTCAACTTTTAAAGCAAAAAAAAAAAGTGACACCCGTCCACAGAAGCTGTGCAGGGGTGCATTTTGGTCACAGATTCAGACGAAGCTTTTAGTTTTAGAGGCGGCTTCATACTTCACATCAGGGATGCAGTGGTTCGGACCCAACTATGAAGGGGCTCTAGTTTGTCTGATAAACTACGGTTTCAAAATGCCTTTAATGATAATAATAATAAAAAAAAGTCCTTAGACCATGACAGAGTACAAGCTCTCAGGCAGGTTTGTGTTTCTGTCTCTTTTGGTCCTCGTTCAGGATTTATGATCCGTCCATTTGTTGGTTTTTATATAAAAACAACGGGCTCCGTTCCCACCGCAGGTCTTCATGATGAGCAAGTGATGAAAGGAAAGAAGACGAGAGGAAAAAAGGAGCCCATCTAAATGTTTTTCTGGGTCTGATTTAAGAAAAATCCGGTTTCTGCTGTTCAGACGGACAAAAGTCAGACATGGGTCACAAACAGTCCGATTCAGACATTTTCCTGCAGCGAGGACGCAGCCTCAGGCTTTAACAACCACTGTGAAGGGAACAGATAAAACAACAAAACCTGCTTTTCTGTATCAATCATTTCAAATCCAACCTCAGGATCTTCATCATAACTTGCGGGACGACTGGTCCACTGACGTCTGTCGTCTACAGCACTTGGGTGAAAGAAGTGAACTTTGTCCACCAGTTTTATCCATAAAAATAGTTGTGTGGAAAATGGCCTAGGACTCAGCCCTGGACTGACGTCTAATCATTGTATCAGCAGACTGGAGCAGGATCCCACAACCCTGATATTCCCAAAGTTATATAAAAATAATAATAAATATGAAGTATTGCTGTAAGAACTTACTGCACGCTGAACTTAGGCAACAAAACTTTCCTAATCACTTCCTTTCTGAATGTTCTGTAGATGCTACGACTGATCTGAGATGCTGGACCGGAACATGAGCTTCATCCAGCTTGTCTGACTTTTATTATATAGATTTAGTTTTATAATAAAATGTAAAAGGCAAATAAGCTGGAATATTCCCAGGATGAGTTGAAATGTGTGACACAAAGATCCAGTTTCAGCTTACTGACACAAACATAGAGGTTTCTACTTTATCATTTTCCTTTTCACCCTTGAAATCTCAGTTTGTTTAAAAAAAATAATTTTCACTTCTGGCCTTTCCCCCGACTGGTCTTCACCCTCCTCCTCATCATCATCCTCCTCATCTTTGTTTTCTATACCGACTCCTTGCTACGAACAGGGAAGCTCAGTTTACAGTGTTAAAATCAAAATGTACTCCTTTTAAACAGGCACTACAGCGGGAAGCCCTTCCCCTACAGCATCTCCCTGGAGGACCCATTGTTTACAGTGTTGCTAGCTTAGCACCTTGAGTTTCTAGACCTCTAGAGATTCTTTCTTAAAACAGCGGCTAGCGACAAATCTGGCGACTTTTCTGGTGTTATTGGAGACTGACGTGAAAACACGCATGGTTTCTTTTCTCAATGAGGGCGGGTGTTACCGCTTGGGATGTTCAGACTTTGATTAAAGAAAAAGTTTTTGCCACCTCTATAGTATCGTAAATGGTATCGAGCACCATCCTTAGCATCGGTATCGAGTTAGGATTATCATGATACTAAAATCGCCTCCTGTTGCTGACCATTGTTCTCCCAGTAATACCACTTTTCTCATATTCCATACTACGAACTAAGTACAAGTACGTATGAGTCGTGCTGATATCTTATCGGATTGATATTGGTATCGGACAATACTGAAGGCTGCAATATTGGTATTGTATCAGAAGGGAAAAAGTTGTATCGGGACCCCCCCTATTCAGTCTAGCCTCGTTTCCACCAACGGGTCCGGACCAGGATGCATTTTTTTTCCGTTTCCAGAGGGAAAAACTGGGAAAGGTGCCAGACTATCCTTCTGTTGAGGTCCCAGTCTTACCGACCCAACCCTAGAGGGTAGACTTGACACTGCAATCCACTGATTGGTTGAAAGAATTGCAATTAAGCAGGAACAGCCCCATGTTTAAATATACGGTGGATTTTGTCGTTTAAAGCCAGACAAACTGCTGGACGTCCACCATTACCCTCCTGTGTTTGTGTATCACCTTCTTCTTCCTGATTCGCCGCTAAGACTTCATGCTATTACATAGCAGACACATCTGTCTCTGTCTGGCTGAGAGGCCGCCTACCAGGTGAGTGGAAACACAACAGGGATCAGGGTTTACCGTCCTGTCCCATCCCGAGTCGGACCCCTTGGTGGAAACGGGGCTTATGTCTGAACCAGTGGGACGAGTCCTTTAAGACAACGTTCTATATCTGCATTCAAACCTAAAACTATTACATTTCTGAAAAGTCTGATTTCAGTTCCACATGAAACAAAATTCAAGACCTTTTAAAGTTTGTATTTGTCCATAAATCTGTCCCCACAGAACAAAAAAGGTCTTTAAGGTTTAAGCTTTGGGTCAAAAATCAACTCCTATGCGTCAAGATGAACTCTGACGAACATTACAGGAAGAATTTCAGATCCTGAGGATATTTCTTCTTCCTTTGACAACTGATTCAAAGGAACTTAGATTAGGAAGCACTGACCCAGAAGATTAGCAAACATCCCCCGGCTGCAGTTTTATCTCACATGAGAATTTATTATTTCCCTGTTTTATTTCAGTGTGACTGAATATTTTTTGTCTGGTTTAGTCTGACGTCATGCTGCCTTCATGTGCTTTAATAATTTAGGTCTAATGTTCACACTCTTCATAATAATGACAGCATTAATAAACATGTAAATTCTAACATTTACATAATTATCTATGAAATCTTTCAGTTGCCAACAGGTTTTATCTTCAGTCTTTCAGAGAACTTTTTTTAAGGTTTTTTTTTTGCTCTTAAATGAAAGAATGTGGTAGAGGAGTGGATGTTCAGCTCTAAGTAAAAGTAAATATAACTTGCCACAGGTTGACCTGAAAAGCTCAGGCCTTTAAAAGAAACAACAACCTGGAGCCTCAAGAGGCACTTGTGAATCAGGTGGATGCAGCAGCTCCTGATTTATTAGTCCTCAAGGCTAACCTGAGAAAACAGGACAAGGAACAAAGTCTGCATCCAGTCCTGTTCTCGACTACCTCTGGTCACAAAAACAAGAACTTCAGGTTTCTGGTACTGGTCCAGAATCCAGTCATGAGAGCTGCAGGAAGGCAAAGAGCTGCGGGACCAGGAAGAGCACGTTGAAGCCCACTGTCCCGTAAACGATGTATCGGTAGGGCAGCTCCACCTCCATGTGCTGCCGGGCCTTCCTCACGTCCCCGCTGGGCACCCCGAACACCCAGCACACCAACGGAATGGTGACGGCCTTCATCAAGGCCCGCGTTGCCAGTAGAACCAGGACCCCCAGGATGTGCCGCAGCATGGCCGTGCCCACCAGGCTGGCGCTGAAGACTGGCACAGCCAGGGGGAGCTGCTCTGGCGTGAGATCCGGCATCAGCCCCAGGTGGTGGTTGACGTGGGACGCCAGGGCCACGCCAGCCCCGGTGCCCAGGATCTGAGCCGTGTCGCCGCGTGAAGTACTCCAGGTGTCCAGGGTGAAGGAGAAGAGGCCCAGGCCCACGTGGAGGGATATGATGATGAGCGGGGCGTGGCGGCAGGTCAGGTTGAAGCCGTCGATCAGGTCCAAGGCGGGCAGGAAGAAGGTGAGGATGAGGACGCTGTAGAGGAAGCCGGCGATGACGTCCTGGAGGAGACAAACAGAAACAGACCAATCAGAACCCGGCGGTGCTGATGTTGCATCAGTAGGGCTCTATGATTTCCACCACACGGAAAACACGGAGGGAGTCACCGAATTCAACAAAGAAACCGGAATAACTGTAAAACGTGTGGATGTGATCGGCTATCTCCACCAATCTAAGAGTTTCTCATGGTGGGAGTTGATTGTATTTTGACCTCTGCAGCCCCCCCCGGCTGTGTGATCTTTTTCTGACCCCCTTTCCTACACTGGCTGTCCAATAAATGCCTCTAAAGCCAAAACATATCTTCAAATAAAAAAATAAAAAGGATGTTTAGAATACTTTTTTAGTGAATTGTTGAGAAAAGTCTCCTGGAAAACACGAGTTCAGATTATAAAAGACTAAATTCAGGGGAAAAAATGGAAAATACGAAATTTGGGGACTTCATCGAGCCCTAACATCCGACTTTTATTCTCCAGAGTTCATTATGTGACCTGGCTGGAAACCAAAATTCCTCACAATGAAGACTGACTGATATCCTGTATGAAGCTGAACGACGCCCACACACAAACAGCAGGCAGGAAACCTAAACAGCACTCAAGACGAAAACCCAAGAATGATGTCGGTACAACGGTCTTTTAATGAACCTTTGCCAGGTTTGGATTTCTACTACATCGCTGTTATTCCTTGTGAAGGGAACAGGAAGCTGAGGAGTACAGACAGGAAACAGGACACCAGAGAGTTTTCTGAGGAAAAAACTCACAAAGGTCATTAATTTACTGATGCAGCAGCGAACTGACAGTTTACTTCCTTTGTCTACAACCTTCAAAACAATAAATCCCAACAAGAACTTCAGCTGAACTTATCCAAACTGATGACTGTTGTACTTCTTCAATCTGGTCACCAACTTGAAAACAAAGTGTCCAGCATCACGACTGTCCTGCCATTAAACCTTAATATGTAACTCACATGACTCTCAGAGTCTGGAAAAGATGCCTGATGGTGGACTTGAGGCAAGTTTCATCTTCTAAACTTTCTACAGACATCAACAGAGGCTTTATTAATTATTTTTATCTTAACTTTATACATGTTCATCACCAATTAAATCTGTAAGATCAACCAGTTTTAACTGTGACACGATGAAAACTGCAGCTTGTTAAATTGTAAACATGCATTCTCACATGTTTCTTCCTGGCTCCAGGATATCTGCTTTCTAAATGTGAAAAAAATGTCAGTGTTTGCTTTAACGTTTGGTTTACTGATGGTGTCCTGACATTACTCTGAATCAGCACAGAACAAATAAAACTGAAGTAAAAACGTGACTTTTTACTCCCCCTTCCTTCGGACTAGGTGTGAATAGTCCATGTACAGAGACAAGAAGATCATAAGGATCATTACGGGGTGAGGAGGCTTGAGCTGTTGAAGATTTTTTGCTTCAGAACCAACACAGATGCTGTTCATGAAGAGACGAAGGTCAGACATTTCTCTGAGGAAGTAATAACCTGCCGGGGATGTAAACAGTTCTCACGCCACCATTGAAATTCCAGGTTTTTGTGTAAAAGATTAAACCAAAATAAATCATTTCAAAACATTTCCATTTTTAATGCAACTTATAGCCTAAATAATTTACTTATAAAACACATCTGTTCGGGGAAAAATATAAAGAAATGAATTAAAAACGTACAATAAGCTGGTTGCATAAGTGTGGACACCCTTACACTAAAACTTTGATGAAGCATTTTTTTTAATTTAATTTGATTCGGTCTTCTTGTCAGGAGTCTGTGTATCAGGATGGAACATCTGGACTTAGTAATATTTCCCACTCTTCTTCGTCGCCACGCTCTCCAAATTTTGTTAGAAGTTAGAAGTGAATGTGGGATTTTGAACCGTTTGAACATAATTTTTTCCACCTTGACTGAAGTTCCCGTTACAGCTGAGGAAAGACAAGGCCACACCATGATACTGCCACCACCATGCTGTTCTTTCGGTGTTGGATGGGATTTGTATCCGAAGCGACCTCAGTCTGAACGGTTATGTCGCATTTCATCCGACTTTGAAGCCACAGAAGTGAGACAAACGTCACAATTCTGGGCCGATGGAAGCAGAACCTGCGATATTATCATGTTTAGAGCAAGTTCTGCTTAAAGATAAACCCTCCAACATATTTACTGTACAGTTGTCTTGTGCTTTTTTTTTTGACCTGCAGGTTTCTGGGAGTTTGTTCCACATGAGAGGAGCATAAAAACTGAACGCTGCCTCTCCGTGTTTAGTTCATTATTGTTATTTTTTTCAAAATGTATTATTAGCCTGTGGAAAAAGGCTAATGTTGAAATTTAAATCAAAAGGCTGCAAAATAAAGGCGGCATGCAACTTTTATTAAAATTTCTTTGAAGAAGTGAATGCCATTGCTGCATTATTTCTTAGAAATTCCATTTTGCATGTGTGCAATATTAAGTCATATTTTGTAAAGTATTAAGCTTTGCTTGTTCCATATTTAA
Source organism: Atherinosoma microstoma (assembly GCA_037177055.1). Classification (NCBI taxonomy): domain Eukaryota; kingdom Metazoa; phylum Chordata; class Actinopteri; order Atheriniformes; family Atherinidae; genus Atherinosoma; species Atherinosoma microstoma. The sequence continues at coordinate 26,070,998 of JBBBVU010000021.1, read as the reverse complement.
TGTTTAAGCAAAACTTGTTTGGGTCCAAATGAAAAAGTTCAATGAGGAAGATTTTTTCAACAAATATCAATGTTGCCCGCAACTTTGTCCAGGTTTTAAATTTTGTCCCACTGTGTACTTCAGTTTGACACCCCTAATCTAGTCTTCCCATCAGTTTTGGGGAGGTGTCCAGTTCTTTGTGATGTCCCTGTTGTCCCATATTTTCTCCACTTTTTGATGACAGTCTTCATTCTGTTCTATGGTTTATCCAATGCTGTTACTCTTCTCCTGACTGATACCTTTCAACAACTTGTGTTTGATGCTTTAAAAGCTCTCTGTGGACTGGGACTTCTGCTGCAGCAGGAAACTGAGGAAACAAGAAAAATCCCACAAAGACCGCTGAACTTTGAAGTTAATCAGAGTCTATTTAACTGATGGTTACTGTGTCTCCAGGAAGACTGCATGTTGGGATTAAATCAAAACTGAATTGTTGAGATGAAAGGTCACATTAAAGATGGGAAAACCTTGGAAATGATTTATTGTGGGTTCATTTTCAAACATCACCAAAACCTGGAATCTTAATGGGTCTTTTTACATCTAATGTATCATTGTGTGGTGATGGGTGCCAGTGGTCTGCTGGGGAAGCAGCGTTAGTTCCTGAGACGACAACAACAAGATCATAAACTCATTAATAAAGCTGATAAGTAAATAAACCTGGAGATCCATTTCTTGTTTTCCACAGCCACTGTTACTAGCTTTCATTTTGTATCATTAATTTGTTATTGTTCATTCAATTTTTCACCAATGACTTTTGTACTCCTTTTCCACTATCACTGAACACTGTTGTTAAGGTGGAAGAATAATGATCTTAACTGGGTCAGTAAAGATGTCAGTCTACTTTGCTTCAACAGATTTATGATCACTGTCTGTTTTCTCAGGAGAAGAAATCAATGACGGTTTCTGTAACTCAACAGTCTTTATTTCTGCTGGCCCGGCTCACTTTGTTGAAGGCAAACAAAGGTCCTGTTACAGAGTAAATATCTATTTGGCCGCCTAAACACACGTTCAGGTACATTAAAACCTGGATCCAACAGTCAATCATTAACCGGTGCGGCACTGAGTGCCAGAGGTGCAGAGCTGGAGTCACTGTCTGGCTCATCGGTCAACAGCCACCGTCCAGCTGGCAACCCGCTATCATTTTTACTTCTTACCACACTCAGCAGTTAGATAACAAACAGGGAAATCTCTCTGATGATTACTGGGGTTTCTGACTCTATTGCTGACACTGCAAACTTTTATCAGCCCTGTCTTTAAGGACATGCAAACAGAGACTGAAGGCTTTCTTTCAGCCATCTGTAATTTTCTCCTCCACTGACACAAGTACAGGGAACTTAAAAATGTGCTGGTGGAATAAAAACGTATCTATAGTCATTTCTTTATTCTATTGTGGCTGTATAACAGTGCTGCACATATCTGACCAATCAGCGGCAGTCACTGCTGGAAACCACATGCACAGCAATATTCTGATATTCTGATATAATCCCTATAACATAAAACACTGTCTGTCATGTAGACAACATTTAATAACCTTAACCAGGATCATATCATATCTGGAATAAGAAATATTCACATTTAGATAGAGAGCATGCTTTATGCTGGGATGAGTATGGTTGTCCACTACGAGGGACTCTCGGCTTTTCATTTTATTCATTTATGTTTTTTTGTGTTTTCTTTTTAAAGAACACCACTGCTTGTTTTAGACTTGGTCTTCATGGATCAGTCTGCTTGTTTCTGTTGCAAGACCTGGCAACAGCAGCTCCAGTACAAACCTTTGGAACAAGAGAAAACTAGACTGATATGGATGTAATTAAATGAGAATATCATATCTGCAGCTCATGTATAATTGGAATATTGGCCTATTTAGATTATGGTAAATAGTTGGAATACTTTGTACTGTGTATGTATAACCAATGTGAGACAGGCACTTGTTGGTAGGGTTGAATTAACTCAGAGAAACCATGTTTCTGAGGGAGGGTTCCTCAGCTGGAGATGCACCTACCAAATTAAAAACACGTTTCTTATCAGGGCTGTGAAATTGGCTTAATGAGGAAAAGCTAACAGATATCCATTACATGCTCAGTAGCAGAACAGTTTACTGTCTAATGGCTCTTCCTGTGGAACGGAGGTAGTTTCATTTGGCGTGATGATTTCCAGAGCGGTTAGTGCCTGAAAGGCCTGGCACAGCAGACAACTAATGACTCACCGTGCTCCCCTCCCTGAAATACAACAGTTCTAGGACAGCCTTCAACCATCAACAGATGTTATCAAGTGGAAATGAGCTCAGTGCACCTGGATGTACGAAGGCATGATCTCATATAAATTTACCTCGGAGGGTCAATCTAAATGTGTTTCTGAGACAACCCAACCCTGGTGTCTCTGGAGATCTAGGTTCCTGACTGTCCAATAGTTTTGTTAGACTGTTAAAATACCAATTTGCCAAAATGCAGCTGATGGTTGTGTATAATGCTAATTTTAACAGTATTTATAGAAACTACCACACAGATCAGCACATTTCAAGGAGATTCTGTGAAACTGGTTCAGTGTGTTTGAGTCCACGCTGATGCAACACGGAGCCGCCAGTGTTTAACTGGTGTTAAATTACCAAAGGGGAGCAGCAGCAGGTTAATGAGGACACCTTTATGTGCCAACAAAGCTCAGTTACCGTGTGAAAGAGGTTAATGGTAATAACAGGTTCTTCAAACATTTAATGATATAAGAAAGTTCCAGTTTAATAGTTTAACTGAAGGATTGGGAAATTAAAATAGAGATTACCTCTCTGGGTCTGAGTAAGGATTCCTTACAGGAAGATTTAAGATAATGGCTACTTCAAAGGATTTAAAATAGCCCAAAAAAGATCCAATAAACCTGGCATCACACATGTAGTAAACCAAGAATAAGCCTGCTCTGGCATGAAACTGTTGCTGTTGTTATTATGATCAGTCATGAGAAAGCCAGGAAAGACATAAAAACTTCAAGTTGTCCCATTCATACAGGGTGAGGATGAAGATTAGTTAAAAGCAACGACTTAAGAAAGAAAAGTTGATTTTAAACATTTTCACTGAGTTTTGTAATTTGACATATTCTGTTTTTTAACCATAAAAAAAGTGTTGTTGTGTCTGTATCAACATTTGGCCAGTTCACTGAGACCAGCTTTACTCAACACAACTGACTTGACTGACAAACACAATGTAGTACTCTAGTTACTTATTCATTATTCATTGTGGATTTATTTTCTAGAAGTATGAGCACTTGTTGATGAATGACATGTTATCCGTGTTTAGTAATCTGTTCCAACCTAACAACTCCAAAGCCAGCAGTGAACAGCACATTTGTGGAGGATTTAGATTAATAAAACTAGAGATGGTCACAGTGGCAACTTCCCCCAAAATTCAACAGTCTCTCTCTTTCTGGCCTCCTCAGACACCGTTTTCACCTTCTTACTTCGTTCAGCCATGACTAACTTGTGATTGAAGAGGAGGAAAAGGGAGCACAAAGCTAAGCCCTCTGTGTCAGATGATCCCACGAGAGACGGAGCCGCTGCTCCAAAGTTACAATGTCTGGTTTCTGAAGAGGGCAGCTCCCTCAGAGCGCCGACATGTGTCATACACTATATATTGACCACAGAAATCATCCATTATTACTCACATTAGGCTGATATTTGGCTCAAAAAGTTACCCGGCATCTCTTTAAGGGTAGGAATACCGACAGAGATTCATAACGGAGGAAATAACTCAGTCACAAACATCAACTTCGTTTGACTGGCAAAATGCTCTTGTGGGAGCAAGTCGGAGTCATTTATTGGTCATAATTGCCACACCTGTGTGACCCCGCCCACTCCAAGAAATCTGGTCAATACAAGAACAGCTCAGCAAGAAGCCAACAACTTGATTTCACATTTAATTGCCATATTAAACACTACGATTAATTAATTGTAAAGTCCCTCAATTATATCACTTTCCAGAAAAGATTGTAAAGCACATCAGGGTGGGAAGGTACAGCATAGGAAGAGTTATTCCCTTCAAACAAATGGATTAATTCATCAGTGTCGGATTTCTTTGGTTATAGGAAGAGAAAAAAATCCAGAGTCAAAATGTAGGATAGATTTATTTGTTCTATTCATTTATTTAACTATTTTATTGCTATATTATTTTGTTGGCATCTAAAGCTAGAAGTAAATGAAACATAAAGACCTATAAGGAGTGTTCATGGGATTTTACACATTTATAGTGTTGTGAAATTATTTAACACTTAATAATAAAATGAAATTAAATATACTTTACTTATCCCAGGGGGAAACTGAAATGTTGTAATACTTGTTTCTTTATATAAAAATAATATATATATATATGCTATTAATTATAATAACTTTTAAATATAAGATTACATTTATAATTGAGATAATCATGATCGTTTCTCTGACAATAATTTGACCTAAATGGCACAGTAGACCCACATAATTAATTTTTCTCATTCACTTTGGAGATTTTATGTTTCAGGGTACAGTTTCAAAACTATTGTGGATTTTAGTAAACCACTGGCTACTGAGGATACAGCCAGGAAAAGGAAAACATCATCCTCTAAAAGCAAGCTCTGACCATCTGACCACCAAACGGAGTTTGAGGAGCAGAGTGAACACACACTAAGCCATTATTAATACAGGACAGCATCTTTCAAGCTGCTGGTCTTTTGGAAAGTCATGCGATCAATACAACAAGCCTCCTGATGACTGTAAAGATCCATCAGAAAACAGAGCATCATCATCAAATCTACCACTAGCTAAATCATATTCATAAGGGGTAGAAATGCTCTGCAGATAAACAACAACGGTCATCAGAAAAGATAAATGGGAAACTTCATCCACCACCCTCAAAAAATACTGAATCCTGAAAATTACTTTTAAAAACCTGAAAACAAATTTCATATCCGATTTTCTGGCGTTCATGTGTGAAAAGGGATAGTTATTTAGCTTTGAGATGAACGTTGTCTCTGATTAGACTAATAAACTTCCTCCAGGGCAAAATTGTTCCCTTAATAAAATTTCAATGTCAACTGAGATTATAGTCACGGTGCTGTTACTAATGAGGATTCCCATAAATCCAGTTAAATACCAGATCCTATCAAGCCTGCCTCGAGCTGCACAGTCCAGGATGACGCAGGCCTATTTGCCTGTTTTCAAGCCTCGTTTCACACGGTCGACGGGGGTAACGGGTGGTCCTGATGAGATATGAAGCAGCGCAAGCAAACAGATGTTCATGTGGTTCCTGAGGTGGAGGTCTTGACCACAAGGCTGTATGCAGGCGGCCACAAAAAGCCCTTAAAGAAAGCCTACATGTGGAATTACCTTCTAAGTTTGCTTGGGAGGGCGGCCAGCATGCTGTAATGTCTGCTGGTTCCACACCAACATCCATCACTGACACAACCACCACCAAGAGACTTTCACCCTGGCAACAGACGGCTGACCTGTAGCAACACAACAAGACTCAAATCGCTCAATCAAGTTCAGTCTGAATCAAAACTACCAAATACGTAATTATTCCAATTATTTTAACCCTTAAATGCCAGTTTGATCATGATTGTGTTTTTATGTCGAAAAAAGTACTTTTCCACAAAATACATGTTTGGGAGCTGGGGGTTTTCATTTGTTTGTTTCTATCCGTTTTAAATCTACTAAAAATGAGTAACATCATTGATTTAGAGCTAAAACCCCGTCCTCATAACGTGCATAATATGGAAAATATAATGCATGGTTATTGTATTTTTTCAGAAAGAGTGACATCATGTGATCAATCTGGCATTTAAAAGGTTAAAACAACTTTAATAATTACATATTTGGTATTTTTTGACTCAGAGTGAAGCTGATTGAGTAATTTAAACAACAAAAAAAAGAGAAAAGAATATTTATCTGTCATGTAGTTTTTGGGAGGAGACTTATTTGTCCACTAATGACCTGAAACGGTAGTAAATTTGTCCCCAATGTCTCCTGTTGAACTTAGAGACAAACTAAAATTTCAAAGTTCTTCAAGAGAAAAACTTTCTTACAAAAAAAAAATCAGGCCGTATGGGTTAACACAACCAGAATGGTGGCCAAGGATTGAGGAAAAACTACCTGAAAAGGACAAAAAAAGAAAAGTCCTAAAAGACCTAAAAGGGTTAATCTGATGTCATGGCCATGAAGGAGTCTGTGGCTGGACGCCAGTATTCAAACACTGTGCAAATTGTGGCATTGTTTAAAAAAAGCTCCATAAAAGCAATCAAACATTTGGAAGTTTTATGACTGAGTGTGTTTACACGCAGACGTGGTCACTTGGTTACAAACAGATTTGGAAAACAGCCGGTCATGTGCTGCAGATGTAAATATGTAAATATATCTGCAGTTTAAAATCAACTCAATTCAAGTGAAATAATCGGAAACTGCTGCTGTTTTTGACCAGCAGGCAACTCTCAACACTGCAGTTCTGCAGGATTCCTGCGGGACAGACACCCTCTCTGTCATGTTAGCAGATATGATAAACCTAAGCCATCGAGAGAGAGAAGCAAATAAAAGATGCAAAAGCAAGTTTTAACATGTGCAAATATTCATCTAAAGTTTTTCCACTGAGTCCCGGCTGTTCAGGAGCTGAGCCACTGACAACAATGAGGACAGACAGTTGCAGGTCGAAGCATGCTGATGAAATAAAGACTGCTCCAGATTAACAGAGAAATAAAAGGTAGTAGCGTGCAGAGAGGAAGACAGAAGTACAAAACATGAAAACAGGTAGAAATACAAATTACTTTTTATATTCAACACTGTTCATAGTATAATTCCTTTGGGTTAACATCTTAGCTAATTTTGGTGAGTATAAAGGAGGAAATTCTTTCAAGTTACACTCAGATACTTACGAGGTCATTTCAGTGCACAACTAACACACACAGATGTAAAAACATGCAACATAGTGATTCATCTGGCAGATATTAGTTATCCAAGGCTGGTTTTCCCATTTTAAAACTATTCAGACCTAAGACTTTGCTTCAAAGAAAAGTTTTCTGCAACTTGTCCACTGAACCCTGCGTTTCTCAGCCTCTGACAAAGAGAAAACTAGAAGCTGCTGTGGAAATGAAAGAGATAAAGTGCAACTGGAAACCAAACGCTCGTCTTTTTGTGAGTTTGTTCAGGTTAGAAGTCTTCAGGCAAAGTTTCCAACACAATGACAAGGACATCCAGACATAACGTTGGTTGCTATGGTTTCAGTGTGGACATAATACAAAACCAGTCAGAGCTAGAGCTCCCATCAAGAAAGGGGGGGGGGGGTCAAAGTAAGAGGATAGTCATCCTGGCCAAACACATACAAATAGAAACTCTTCAATAAGTTAAACCATCATCATTATCACCAATTATTGATCTCATCCCTCTTTTTATAAATCCTTCTTTGTTTCCTAACAATGAGGACGTAATGCTAACATTACATCGGGTATGAAAGGTAAAAGGATGCTAATTTTGGGTTAACATAAAAAAAACTTATTTAGAGGCTGAAGCTCAGATTACAGCTCCTCCTGCTGAAAGGTTTCCTGTACGTGTCCCATTTTTCAACAACACAAGAGACATTTTAAAGGCTTCGCTCAGTCAGAATTTCATTAGCATTTTCTCCTTGAATATTCAAGCTGTACTCTTCTTCAACTAGTCAGAAGTGCATGATTTATAATCACCAATAATTCAACTTTTCAGATGTCCTTGTTATTTCAAACAGAACAAATGGAATTAATGATTTATTTCTTAAACAGCTAAACAATAAGTTGAAACCCAAAAAGAAGCTCTGTAAAGCTGAATAGATCAAATCATCAATTCTTTGCATGTTCTTAAATACCAGCGACACCCTGTAGCAACCCATTATTTAGTAATAACCAATGATGTAATCATTTGGGGCATTTAATATGTAATAAAGGCATCATACAGTCCACTCTGGAAAAAATATTTATCCTGAAGGTGTTTGTGTCTGTTATTACACTCTCCTATCGTTCGCATTTAGAAGGAAAGTATGGCATTAAAGTCGCCATCTGTGACAGAGCAGACACTTACCAGAACTGAATGCATACCCAGGTAGATCCGGCTGGAACACACCAGCACACACCAGCAGAGAGCCAGGCTGAAGCCCAGAGTGTACGGGTACTGTGGAGGGGAAAAGAGACAAGGACAGGTCAGTAAAATGGTTGCTATGTTTCTCATCCAAGCAGAATAAAGAATAAGACATGGGAGGAAATCAGCAGATGTTTATTGTTCCATACCAGTAACTCATTGATAACATCTAGAGTTATCCAGAAGATATTATTATCTGCTAATGTCTGCTGGACTCAAATGACCTTGTAAATATTTCAGCAGTTCTGGTGTATCTCTGTCAGATGCACTTGGCCTGCAGCACAGCAGGAGGAAGGAAAGTCCAGTTTATTTCTACATCACCTGTAATAACTACAGGTGTTCACATGGGGCATGATACATGGAGTTAAAACGGGCAAGCAGAATGAGATTTAACCAAATTCATAGGTTCAAAAAAGTCTCAGTTTGAAGTTCAAAAGAAAGAAAGAAAAACCTGAAAATTCGGAGATTCTTTTCTCCCTCATGTGATTCAGATTATTGGTTTTCTAATGGATAAGCTGCTAAAAGCTGAAAGGAGTTCCTATCTGGGTCATGACTTAACATCTTATTCAGAACCAAAAGACCAACATGTCATGCAACTCATGCCATGCAGACAACACGAGCAGGTCATCCCAACATGAGGAAGTTTGGTCCGTTTCTCTGGTTCCTAATTTGTCATGAACCAAGACAGAAAAACTGAAAGAAACGAGACAAAGATTCACATTGTGGTTTACACTACCACTAAAAACATGATGATGGCAGCTCCCGGCCCTCCAGCCTCCGGGGAGAAAATGAAATAAAATGCAAGGAATAAAAGTAAATTAGCAATTGTTTTGATAAAAGGCGGCACATAGAAAAGTTTTAAACCCTGACTCAAAACTGCTGAGAGTTTCAGCAGTCCTGCACTTTTCTGGGAGTTTGTTTCACATATGAGGAGCATAAAGACTGAATGCTGTCTCTGTGTTTAGTCCTGACTCTGGGACCTGAAAGTAGACTTGACCCTGATGACCTGAGGGATCTGGTTGGTTCATAAGGAACCAGAAGTTCCTCTGGAAGGCTGATCAAGCCAGTCAGACAGAGCTGTGGATGTATAAACATGTGTGTATATACATCCACAGGTTGAAGAGAAAAAGGTCATGCTAGTTGAGAAATCATACACGTCCAAGGTTTTTTTTTTTTTCTTACTCTGCTAGCTTGTTGAAGTTAATGGAAAATGGCTGGTTCATTGTAAAACATTATGGTCTGAACTTGCTCTGGGAATATTTGTTGGATTGTGAAAAAGTTCTCACCCAGCTATCTGTAAAGCCAAAGTCTTGGGCTTCAGATAAAATTCAACGATTCAAATAAAAAAAGCATATTTTGCTCAATCTTCCTATTACCCAATAAAGAGAGCTGGGAGAATTGTTCCCCATTTTACTAAAACTCGGTCAGCGTGTCACACTCTCCTACTGAACCACCAGGCCCCACATTAAAAAGTCAATGATCCACTTTGAGGCTTCTTTCAAGGTGTCAGAGGCAGGTGCAGTACTGAGTGTTGGCTGGGTAACTTTTCTGTGTGTGGACATCAGACACATGCACCTGACATGCTCTGAACTAGCTCAGGGTGGTAATCCAATTCATACTGAAAACTGATGGGTTTCTTTTGGTAAACTAATTAATACAACACTTATGTAAAGAACCTAAACCCTTCTGTAACCATATTCATCTCACAGAATTTCTTCCATCGGGTTACAATTCCGATCAGACCTGCACTGTTTGCATAGACCCTGTAAAAGTTATTTGGAGCATGACGTGTGTTTACATGTATCACATGTTTGAACAGAATAAATCATTTTGACGTGTGCAGAACTGTCGGCCTGTCTAGAAACAGCAGAGGAAACAGAAGTCATTTTCGATGCCTTTTCATTGCCGTCTTACAGATCTAAGTCTCTCCCTCCTTAATAATTGAAGCCCTTTTAGATTTCAAGCAGTTTTGTATCACATACCGCTGTAGCAGATGTTGAAGTTGAGTATGATGTTGTCTGGAGATACTTTGGTTCTCAAGATGTCCCTGGAACACACCGGATCATCCCTGATATGGTCTATGCTACAAGTCAAATAGCGCTCCCCACAAATAACTGAATGTATAAGGAACAAATGAAGAGGGAGGAGACCCAATGTCCTTGTGCACAAAGAGAATCGTGTCATGTTTGCATGTTAACTCTGGCTTCACAGCTGTGACCACAGCGGCTCTGAAGCCGTCGCCTCGTGGAGTCCTTCATGGACATGTCATGTTTCTGTGTAGCTTGTGGTTCCCACAGTGCACGGTTTGCACCATGCACCCTCACAACATATAATGAAAATACAAATGTTTACACACCCACATCTCATGGTTCCAAGGGAGGGCCATGTCTGACTTGTAACACTGCCAGAATGTAAACTATACTGGTCTGAGGCTACACACAAACCAAAGTTGTGAATATCTCTCTCATGTTAGGAGTCCATTAAAGAGAAAAAGACTGAGCTCTGACCTAATCACTTGTAAATCTTTAACTTTGGGCTTAGCTGGGTAACCAGAAACTTCACATGTTTACAGTTTGAAATGGGCTTTTTATTTATTACTGATACCATTATTTCGAATACAAGAAGATTGAACCTATAACATGCATGGAGACGTCTACTGTGGTAATATATGTGAGGAAACTTTTTTTGGTTTGTTTTTTGGAGATCAACAGTTTTACCTGTTATATTCATTACAGGTCTATCTGTGACGCAACATTAATTGGATTAAAATCACAGCAGAGTAATGGCTGGACTTGCAGCAGGACTGTTCTTGGCTTTCCCACAGCAGCAGGGGATCATACCAACACAACACGAGACTAAGGTCTGGAAAAAATAAGTTCAATTAAAAAAAAAACTAGAACCAGATTAAAGCTTGTGTGCCCCCCCCAAAAGAAATGCTCCTGCTTTTTGATTACGTCAGGATATTTCTGGACTTAACTCAAGAGTTAAAAGATACTTTTACAACTTTACAACAACTTTATGTGAACCTGGAGTCCTCAAGTTAGATATTTTCACAGCAGCTGGGTCCAATTTCTGCTTCTTTCCATATATTGCAGCAGTAAGAAATTTACTTTAGAGAAAAAAAACCTGATAAACTCATTCGTGCTTGCAGGAAAAGCTGCAGCATTCCCACACAAAGTTCCTGCTGAAAGGAGGAAGTCTGACGCAAACCCTGTTTAACAGATTGCTTTCTGTTCAGGCTCAGCTGGAAAACACATCTTTACTTTACTTCACCTTTCATCTCTCTTGCTCTCCATCACATTTTCTCACTCAACTCATTTGCCCATCAGCCTCTCTGAAGGGTAAATTTCAGTCTGTTTTTCTCCCCTTCTTTCATTTCTCTTTATAAATTTGCCCTCGCCAACCCTGAATGTACTGTCCCATTGTTTTCTTTACCAACCTCGTCTCTGCTTTATGTTTTCTCTGTTCTGTCTCTGGTCCACTCCCTCATTTCGTACCAGTATCATCCACTGAGTAACATCTGGCTTGTGTTACTGTGAGCTAGAAGAGGGCAGAGGGATGGGAGGAGAACTGGCTCATTACAGCCCGTCTAAATCCAAACATTCCTGCCTTGCTCAGGCAAGTCAGCAGGAAGCCTCACAAAGCAGTGAAACCTACAGTACAATGGGAGGTAAAGAACAAACCCTTCCTCTTTCTTGTATATTCAAGACCCTCCCCTGGTGCTGAGGTGGACCTGGACTCTGGTCTACTTTTGAGTCCTGTGATTCCACTTTTCTGACATTTCCCAACACTGGAAAAGTGTCTAATATTCAACTATTCATCAAGACTGTTTTCACAGGTTTTTGAGACAACTGATGACACCATATAAACTCATAATCTACAGTAAAACAAGTCACAGTAAGAAGGAAAAGATTATGGTGAGTCAGATCTGGACCTCATGATCCAATCATGATTCAGCCCTGTGATGTGATTATAAAATAATTACTGGTGCATCTTGACACAAAACCTCTTTATTCATTGATTTTGCAGTGTGGCTAGTATTCATGACTAATTTTTTTTTTATATCTCTGATTAATAAAACTAATAAGAGAAATGGCCACTAAACTGAACAGTTACATTTGCCAACATACACATGACAGCAACTCATGTAGAGATCAACAAAACAAGTAGCTGAAGTTCAAAGCAATCATCAGAATGGGGTAGAAAGGGGATTTAACATCTTAAGCCCCAACATCCGGTTTCACTGGGTGTATTGTCAGGTCTGTAATGAAAACGTAGATGTGTGGTATCCACTGAAAGTCCAGAATCTCAGCTAAATCCCATTAAAACAATTCCTATAACCACCAAACAGTTAAGAAAACAAATGAAGCTTTCAGATTTACAGAAAGTATATACAGTACTATATTTCCGTATCTATGCATGCATTAGCATTATGCATGAATCCACTGTTGTTTGCAGTGTTTAGCTCCTTTTGGATAAAATGGCATCCCAAAAGAAACGCTACACTGCAGAAGAAGTGCTGGAGATGATTTTAATAGACAGTGAGACGGGGTTGTCTGTCCCAGATTTGACCTCACTAAATCTCAAAATGTGCCAAACTGTGCTGAATCAAAAACTGCAGCCTTGCTACCTCTTCACTAAAAACTCTGTAACTTTGTTCTGTTTCATTTCAGCTCCATGGAGCTTTGCACAGGTAATGTCTATATTCTATGGGATTACTATAAATGCCAAAAAATAATAATTTGACAAGGAGTAAATCCTTTTTTTATTTTTTCTATGTTCCATCTTAAATCAATTTAACACAGTGGCATCTTTGGCGATGTTTCCACCTGATTAAACCTTACATATGCTAGTTTTGTTCTGATAACATGAAAGACTGTTTATACAGACTTTGTATTTGCAGAGAAATAAAATTCATTTTGGGTATTTATTTTTCAGCAGAAACCCTTTACAGCAGGGATCCTCAATCCCGGTCCTCGAGGGCCGGTGTGCATGCAGGTTTTTGTTGTGTCCCTGCTGCAACACACCTGACTCACACTCAGACAAGCTCTGCTCAAGTCTGCTAATTAC
>JBBBVU010000021.1:25898354-25913835 GCA_037177055.1 Atherinosoma microstoma | reverse complement strand
TTCCACAGGAGTGAATAATTAACTCCTGAGTGCTTACTAATGGGATGCAGATTGTTCATATTTTATGTGCCAACCCACTTGCTGTAGCTGATGCAGAGCTAGTTATTTAATAACTAAATTTCTGCAGACGCGCCTTTTTAAAGCAAATAAGATTTCATCAGATAAGCATTGATTTCTTGCTCGGGTCGTCTCTGAGGGAAAATGCTTCAGTAGATAGAAAACTAGTTAGCAAAAAAGTCTGAATTAAGCAGCTTAACTACTGTCTTCTAAGGCTCTGTCTTCACTAAAAACTGCTGTCTCTGTATTTAAAATGGCTAAAACACACACACACACTCCAGACTCCCAGTCTGCGCCACAGGGAGCTGCATTCATTTTAATATAATATCTGTGAACTCTGGCTTAAACTCCACATAATTTACGCTTCGAAAGAAGAATCAGGCCAGTGTAACCAGTGAAACTTGACTAAAAGGAGGAAGTCTGCTTAACTCTTAAAATTCCAAGCCATTTTTTCACGTTTTTGGCTCAACTGTTTATTAACATGGAAGCTCAACCCTTTTAATCCCGATCACCATGGCAACATGATGTTTTCAGGACAGCCTCATTTGTCAGAATATGAGGCTAAAATGATGTAAAGTTAGTGTATTATAGATATAGCACCATAAAGGCCAACCAGAAGAAGAAAACAGAGTTTATTACCAACAGTACTTTGTAGAAATAACACACAGATCAACAGAGACCAAGACTTTTCTCCTCTGCACATCATTCTCTCAAGTCTTGGCTTTCAGGAGAAAACAAATACACAACAGAAACTATTTACATATTTACACTTTTTCCTCATTTCCAGTTATTTATGCTACTATTTACGTCCTATCCTCACAAAACCAACTCACACTCATGCTTCCTGGCTTTATTCCAGCCATAGAGGACCATTATTTTCTTCTTTTCAGAATAAAATAATTTGGAATTAAAGTATTCTCCTTCACGTTTACATGGAAATATTCATTCCTAATTGAGGTTTCCATGGAAAACACGTTTAATCGCCTTTATTCAATTCCGCTTGAGATCTGGTGGTTGGGAAGGGTTCTGATTGGACAGGGGGCGGACCTGGCGTAGTTATGTCTACCGGAAGAAGACAAACTCCACTTCCTGCTTCTTTTCTTTTCGGCTACAACATGGAAGACCACATTATAAGAACCATTTTCACTCTGATTTGGATTCTAGTTGTGAAGCAGCAGCTGGACACTAGCATACTGCTTCACTTTCACTTAAATAGTCTCGGCTCGAATCTCACGCTCACTTCGGGCGGCCATCCTGGAATATGTGTCCACCAGCGTGGAATATGTGTGTCATGGCGACAGGACAAGGGAACGAGCATGCTCAGAACGACCAGAATTAACTTAAAGTGGAATGAATATATACATATTTGAGGAATTATTCGATGTGAATTTAAAATCAGAATAAACCAGCCACTTACTTCAGATTTAAGTTGAATTCAGAATAGTTGTTTTCATTCGGAATGAGCTGATTACAAGGTCATTTTTAATCTCTTTAAAGGGGATTTAATTTTCATTCTGAATTAAAGGGGAATCAAAACTCATGTAAACGTGTCCACATAGAACTTTCTGCTCACTTGTTGATCTTTGGCTGCTGTTGATTGAACATTACTGTCAATTTAAGCTCTCTGATTGGTGGAAAGTTTGACAGTAAGTGGCTTCATCATAATTTCTGGGTCAAAATAATAATCTCTTAGCAATGTCGCAGTGATAGTGACCTTATTTTAGGATAAAAATGTGATCAATAAAGGTGTTATCATGAATAACCCATTATTGATTTACCATACAGAATCTCTGAATAAACAATACATTTTGTCGCTGGGTTGTAAACCTTCCGGATGGGAGGTAGATACCTGGAAAACGTCTCTAGATCACCTAAAGGGAAAGCTATCCATCACAATTTACCCCACAGAGTTACTCTCTACCGTTCCTAAGAAACTGGTGATAATGTAAGAGATGGCGCTCGCAGGCGTTTTAGGGTTAAACAAAAGCCATGAAAATATGAGTTTCACACTAAAGAAGAGCTCTGTTTGATCAGCTGGGTTTTATATGAGGTGGGGTCTTTGACATGATAAGCACACAGTAAGGATGCACAGCTCTTCACTGCAGAACTCTATTAGAGGCTTTTATTAAATGTTTCCTGCTCCCCAGAGACATGAAATGGTATTTGGAAAGAAGGCTCAGCTAGAGAGAGAGAGAGAGGGAGAATCAGAGCAATGATTAAATGGCTTTTTGATGCTGATGCATTCGGAAGTCCCGTTGGTTGTAATCTTCCCCAGCAGTAATGTGAAACATCCTGGTTAGAAGGAAGGCATTTCTGTTCTCTACACTTTTCAACTTCTTTTCCTTTCTAAAAAAGAACCAAATGTGCTGTAAGAAGTTTTGTTTACGTATTTTTCATGCACTTTTGCCATTTTATGTATAATTCATCAATAATTTTCTGGTCTTGATGTAGAGATGCTTTATTGCGTGACAAATGACTACAACAGACGTCTTGTTAAATAGTTTATTACATCTAAAAGAGTCAGATTCAGAAAATCCTAAAAACAAACGAGTGGGTAGAAACTGGAAACTTTGTCCTCAGCTCGTTGTGACAATTAGAGGTCACTGAAGTCGTCCCAGTTGGCAGGTAAATTGATTTAAAATAATCACGGTTGCATGATCTGCCCTTTTCATCTGTGTGAGAGCAGGAAGCAGGAAACATATTTCCACGCTGTTTCTGTTGTCATGGTGATGTCATGTAGCTGCTGCAGACCTAAAGAATCGGACACGTGCCGTGTTGGTTTAGAAAGATGTGTTTTTACATGACTACCTGAAATGAGCCGCCTCTGGACTTGCTTCGGCTGATCAGGTTCAGCAACGTTGCGTATCCCGACGGAGTTACGACTACTTAGTTTCACATTTCACGTTATTCAATTAGGATTAATTAATCGTAAAGATCCCTCAATATCGTCGCTTTCCAGAAAAGATCTCGTCTGAAGCATACAAGGCTAAAACGTTGTACAACGTGTGCATGTTGCTGCTTGTGTTTGTTCCGTGTTAGAGAGGGAAAGGAGGCGTTATTTCCTCTAACTAGCAGATTCAATCATCCTTGTCCGACTTCTTTGGTTACAGAAAAAAAAGACCAAGGTGTGACCTGTTGTTGCACCAGACATGTCATGCCCCCGGGAGGCAGTTCCTACCAGTGACAAGTAAATGCAGAAAAAGTGTTTCCATTTGACTTTGGCGATAAACTTCTGTATCACCACGTCTGATAAAAAGCCCCTCATGAGAGCGTAAAAACTTTTTAGCGATGTTTGAGAGGTTTTTCGAAATGTAGGTGTTTCCATTCCCACTTCTTTATTGCGATATGATGGAAACGCAGTTATTGTGGAGGACGGATCACCAGCCTGTAAAGCACGACAGAAAAAAGTTGCAGAGAAAGTCGGAAATACATCAAGCTGGTAAAATCCACAGTTTGGTTAAATGAAGTTAATGTTTACCAAACGTATCTTAGAAATAAGATGGTATCATGTCATTTTGATTACTATGGATTGCTATTTCCATGTAAACCCAAAGGAGAAAACTTTGATTCCAAATTAGTAAATTCTGAAAAATTAATTCCGAATTAAAAAATCATGACGTCACCGTAGCCAGTGTTGCCAACTCAGCGACATTGATTCAGCAGTTTTCAGACCCCGCCAGCATCTATTACAAAAAGAGGCGTTAGTTAGTTTTGGTGTTAGTGGAGACTGACGTGAAAGAACGTATCGTTTATTCTTCTCAATGAGCGGGTGCTGCCGCTGGACCCTCCTCTGTCCTAAAGCACTCGGAAGAGGCTCGGTCCTCCTGCAGCAGCAGTCCCAGCTCCCAGCTGCAGTCAGAGCCGGAGAGGTTCACCTCTGATCCATGACCTGACTCAGAATGAACTGCATGAAGCTGCCGCTGACTGACAGGCCCATATTAATGCTTATTAATGTAGACTGTTCAAAAGCATTTGAAAAGTTAATTAATTAGCTAAAATCATCTTAACTAGTGTGTTTGTTGTATTGTCTACTTGATGTGTTCTCCAGTGTTGGGAGGAAAAGGACATGTATGTAAATGAGTCGCACCACAGTGAGCAAACAGAGAAGACTATCATTGCATGAGCTGATAGAGCTTTAAAATAATGCATTTATTTTACAAGGTAATGACTTTTCTCATTCATTAATATATATTTTTGTATTATTTGGGTTGTGCTGTTATTTTTGTGATTTAAAAAAAAAGCTTTTTATTGGTATTGAGTTTGAAACTTTAGTTTCATGACAACCCTGCTCAGCATGAAGTCGTCCGTTTAGTCATCAGCGTACAACGGTCTGTAGAAGGAACCATTTCTAAGTCCAGATGTGTGGTCTAGATTCTTTATTTCCACTGTTCAGTGTTATTGTGTCAAACAGCAGCTATTCTGCTGAAGGACAGCTGGAAGCCAAAGCTAGCTACGTGCTTTCCCTGGTTACTATATCCTCTACTCAGGTTGAAAAGAAATGTTCAAAACCATTTTATAATGTAGTTTCCAGAAAGAAGCCTCCCAAGTCCCGGTGGAGGTCCTGTAGTCGTGTCATACCTTGGTTGGAACCAGTGCTGATTTCACTTCCTGTTGCCCTTCTATCATCTCCAACCAGTCCGCCCATTCTCCTCTGACCTCTGACCTCTAACATCAGTCCCCTTTCTTCTCATTCTGATGCTCAGTTTGAACGTCTGTGTTGAATTGCTGCCATGTGATTGGCTAATTAGGTTCAAATTAACAGATAAAGTGGCCCCTGAGTGTGTTTATTTATAATAATGTATGATAGAAATGTTGCTATTAAGATCGTGTTAATTGTCAACATGAAATAAACTCTTTAATTATTTGTGTGATAAATAATCTTGAACTAAAACGCTGACAGCCTGGTCAGTAAGCTGCTGGAGTTTTTTTTATTTTCCTTCAGAATATTCAGGAAAATCCCAGTTTTTTGCCCTTTTCCCCCCTTTTTTAAAGCCCCGACTCTGATCTCTGCTGCAGAATTATTCAGCAGCCGTGTCAACCTGACTTCCCACAAAGCGGATTTCAACCCGCTTTGAAGTCGACACTCCCGACTTCCTAGTGGGATATAGGGATTCTGACTGGAGTTAAAGAGATGTCATTAAAATAATTATAAATCTTGGAAGATGCATAACTTTGAGTAGGTTTACTTTTGAGTTGGACTTAGTGAGTTCAGAATAATGTAACAGGCTGACATCAGAAGTGAGAATAGTTTTTGTTGGATTTCCATCTCCATCAGTTTGTGCACCGATTACTGAGAGTTGGAGTTAATAATTGATTAGCGGCCGGCTTGTGTCCCACTCTCTACGCTGAGCTGTAATCCTTCCTGTGTGTGCTTTTCTATGCATGCCAACGTGTTTTCCGGCTAGCGGCTGGACTGACGTCATGTCCAATGGAAACGCATGAAACGAGCTTCCTGCTCAATGGTCATAGCAGCCAGAGCGTCCCTGATGACACTGATCTAAGTGTCTGACCCCGGCTCTCCGCTGTCTCTGGGAAGAAAAACACCTTTTTGTATGAACACTTTTTTAGGAGGGAGATTGGTCCATGACTGCACGAGTTGTGGAAGAAAACAAAAACTGCATAGTTACCATATTGTATAGTTCTCTCTATTTAACCGGTTTCTACCGGACGTCCCGTGGGGGGTACATCACAGATACAACTGGAGATTCAGTAAACGCCAATGCATTTTTATCTTTGAAGCCATTCTGTACTCCAGTAGCAGATGATACTGTAATAGAAACACTTCTGTTACATCAGCAAGAGTCCAGTAAAAGTAGTTGCTCCCCAACGAGTCTTTTATCCATAAAAACACAGTTTATGTGAAAATTGAAGGATTTTTAGGGGTTAAGTGAACAATTAATTGTTTAAAGTGTGAGAAATATTTACTTTCATGATGTCAATAGCTTCTTATTAATTTTATGTCACTCACATACGATGAATGAATTAATTAAATACACACAATTAGGAAAACTATTGATATTGATCTTTCTGGTTAAGAGTTGATTGATTCTCGGTACCGACTCTAAGTTGATGTCACTGCTCTGAACATGTCTCCTGGAAACGTGGAGATCTGTGTTTTTGTTATTTTTTCTTTCAATTATTCAAGTTTATTTAATCTTATTTTAATTTTATCCTATTTTTAACTTATTTTTTTATTTTAATTATCTTATTTGTTTTAATTAAAATTCTTTTTAACTTTCATTTTATCGGATATTTTATTTGATGTCTTATATAATCTTATCCAATTTCATTTAATTTTGATTCTCTGTGATCCCGTTGTATTTAATCTTATTTTATCAGATTATTTTATTTTATTTACAGTATTTGTTTTATTTGATTGTAGTTAATCTAATTTTACTTAGATTTTAATTTACTCTACTTTATTTAATCCTGTTTTTTATTTGATCTCATTTCATTTAATTTGAATTTATTTTATTTGAACAAATTTTTGTGAATTTTCTTTTATGTTTTGTTTTCTCTATTTTGACTGTTTAATATTTAAACCTTTTTTTTAAACTACCTTGATAGACATAGTTAAGAATCAGCTGGTACCGGGGTCAGGGGCAACGATGCATGCATATTTTCTGTTTTATATACAACCCTATGCTTTGTCAGGATTTTTTTTAGTGGGATACTCAGCATCTGTACTGGTGACCTCACTGGAAGACTACATTTAACATATAATAAGATCCATCAGACATTCGGTGCTGTGAATTTCCAAATTGAAAATGTCCATAATTTAGACTTTTTAACAAAAAAGAAGAATCACAAAGATGCATTATGTTTGCTTCCTGTGTGGTTTTTGGTTGCTATGACACCCCGTGACCAAACATCCCCTCCCTCCTCCATGAGTGCATGAAGTAAAAATGTGAGTGTGAGATATTTCAGCCCCGTGCAGAACTGTTTATATGACAACAGTCTGAACTGATTAACTCGCTCCTGTTCAGGCAGAAATGGATTCTTCTGCTTAACCAGCTTCTGAAACCACTGACCTTTTCACTGGAGAGAGATTTACACCAGCAACCCATGATTGTTTTCCCTTTCGAGTCACAGCTGAAGCCGTGTTTCCCAACTACGTGAGTCACTGGTTGGTGTTTTGATTTACCCCCCTACCACCCAGTCAGTGAGGAAGTGGAGGCTCAGGAGCTGATGTGAAGATGTGACCACACGTAGTAAAGCAGCAGCTGAAGGCGGAGAGGTGATGGGAGCTATTTGTGTTGCCTGTGGTTTCTGAGCAGACAAGAAAGGGACACCACAAAGACTGCAGCTATGTCTGACAGGTATTTTTGCTTACGCCTGGCTGCAACGGAGCGAGGCTGGAACGGGCCGATGATGGGACGATGTGACTACTTATGAACACATAAAGGTGTTTTAGGTTAAAACTCATCACATCCTGCTCCGTGGCCTCCAGTCTTCATCTCTTCCCCGTGGATTTCCTGGTCAGTGACTCTAAGAGCATGTGTGTGCGCATTTGGCTGAATATTTAAGCAGCCGCTCTTCCATCCCCCCCCACCCCTCTCGGCAGCGGGCAGGTGAAGCAGGGACTCTGACCTCTTTCCTCCCTCTGGGTGAACTCTGCCTCTCCTGGATCCTCGCCATTTCTTTTAATTTGTTTTTGTCTCTCTGTGCTGATCATTCCCACAGAGACACTGAAGTGGCTGCTGATCCTTTCTTTTTTTTTTATACTTCAGCTAATTAATCCGATTGGCTGTTTTTAGCTTCAGCAATATTCAAACTATGACCTTCTGTATTTGACTGCGTCCACAAAAAGTCAGCTTTTCTTCCTCTTGGTACGTTTTGCATGGATGGTTAAGCTGAGGCTCGACTAGCTCGTTTAATTGGACTCCCCTCCTCGGCTGTTTTTTTTTTCTTTCTTTTTGTACTAAAGCATGCTCCTCTCCCCTGAGACAGGTGGTGATATGCCCACTTTCATTTTCGCAGATGAAATGTTATGTCATTCTGCTGGTATTTACATTTCCTGTATGCTAAACTTTTACCGGGTTTTTTAAAAACCTTTTTTTGTGTCAGTTTCTTCTGTTTCTCCAAGCCTGGGGCAGGAACTGTGGTGCAGGTTCAGAGCTCCTGAGGCACTTTGAGTCCTGCTGGATGTACAGGAGAAATTGTTTTCATCTGATTTTTGTCATTGAAAGGACATTTTTAGTCAGACTAACAACATAAATAATGTTTCCTGTAATGTCATGTACCCACGTTGACTGTTTTTATTCTTCTTTCAATCCCAAATTGAGCCTTTTTGAAAATGGCTTCCTGTTTCGATGTTTGTGTACCACAGTTGCACTGGTGAGAACTGGGACAAATGTTATCAATACTCTGGATTTTTTGATTGTTTTAAGAAATTTAGCTGCAAATTTCATGGTGTGACAGTTTGTCCTCTGTACGCTGATTTTCCACTTGAATATGAAGTCTTTCATGCAAAAAATTACCATCAGATAGTTTTTTTTTGTTTTTATTTAATCACAATAATAGGATCCAAGACATTTGAAATGACCTTTGCAAGATTATCCTGACTAAGATGGGCAATCATCAGTGGATACTGAAGAGTACACAATCTGCACGCTTCAGTTTGTTTATATATCCATTAAACAAAGAATAAAGTACAGACACAGACTTGGCTTTCAGTCTCTGGTTCAGCATAGTTTGGCTGAAATGATCCTCTTTTCCTTCTTTTTTGCCAGTAAGAGAAAAAAATGTTTGACCTTTTGCTGCTCCGGTGTTAAAGGACACATATTAAAATATAATCAGCATTAACGGATTTATCTGGTATATTGCTGACTCTGCCATTCCTTATCATTGGATAAATCTGAAAGTGTGGGGGCATCAGTGAGGATCAAATTAAGGCGATTGGTTGTGGCATCTAGTGTGTGTATGCAGCAGGGAACTGGGGCCCCGTACAATCACAGCTAACCCAAAGGCAAGGGACAGACGAGGCTAGTTTAAACCGGACCAGAGCCCAGAGCGCACTCTAGATGGATTTTGTGTGAGCGTGCGCATGTGTGTTGGTAAAATGAAATAGCGTGTGTGTGTATCTTTGTCTTGAGGGCAGGCTGTGCAGAAAGAGAAAGGGGGGGAAAAAAAAGGTCGAGTAAGAGGGTAGTGCTACACCACCTGGCTCCAAGGCAGTCATCTGGTGTAATGGGGCTTGTGTGACGGGGAGTGTGTCCTGTGGCTGTGTTTGAGCAGTCCAGTCCTCCATTAGTTTGCCTTGAAAAGCCCTTATGTTGCCCTTCTTTCTCTTTTTCATGCTCTCTTTTTTTTTTTGCTCTCTCGTTTTCTGAAACGATGCCACCAGCAAACACGTGAGCGTGCTCAAACAAAGTCACAGGCAGGCTGCAAAATGAATATTAACCCTTAAACTCCACTGGATTACCGGCACCTCAGAGCAATTTTTCCAGGCATTTACATCCCGTCCAGGAGATTTACAGTCCATCCTGAAAATGTAGTGTTTATTCAGAGACTCTATCTGGTAAATCCACAACGATGATCCATGCTAACACCATTATTTATCACATTCATCACTATCACTACTATGTTGCTAAGAAACCTCTATTTTCACCTAAAAGTTATGATTAAGCCACTTCCTGTCAAACTTTCCACCAATCAGAGAGCTTACATTGAGGGTAATGTCCAATCAGGAGCAGCCAAAGGTCAATAAGTGAGCAAAAAGTTCTATGTGTGTCTGAAAAGAAGAAAATTATGGTCCTCTATGGCTGGAATGAAGCCAAGAAGCTGAGTTGGTTTTGTGAGGATAGGAGGTAAATAGTAGCATAAATAAGTGTAAATGAGGAAAAAGTGTAAATATGTAAATAGTTTCTTTTGTGTTTTAGTCCCTAAAGATTTTATATTAGAGGCACTTTTGAGGTGTCCCACATGGATCTGTACTCGGCCCACTAATTTTTATTTTAATATGAATATGTTCCTGATGTTGTGATGCATCACTGTGATTGCCAATATTTTTTTCTCCTGAAAGCCAAGACTTGAGAGAATGATGTGCAGATGAGAAAACTCTTGGTCACTGTTGATCTGTGTGTTATTGCTACAAAGTGGTGTTAGTGATAAATTCTGTTTTCTTACTTTGGTTGGCCTTTATGGTGCGGTATCTATTGATACATTCATTTTACATCATTTCAGCTTCATAATCTGACAACTGAGGCTGTCCTGAAAACATCATGTCGCCATGGTGACTGGGATTAAAAGGGTTGAGTTTCTACGTGTATTTTTACATTAAAGAAATAAAAATGGCCTGGAGTTTTTAGAGCTAAAGAAGTTATTCAAAGGATTCAGGTTATACTGTCTAAAGGAAACCCATGGAGGAGCCCTTTGTTCCAAAGGTGATCTGTGGCATTTTGAGTCTTTGGGATTGAAGCTTGGTCCACATTGGATCAGTGGTGGGTGAACATATTTTCAGGATTACTTTAGGAATAAATAGCCAGATATAAAACTGTGAGCATTTCCTGAAGAACTCAGGATGAGAATTTATTGTGGGATAGTCCTTTAACAGCTGCAGAGTTGCTGGATGTGGTTTTGAAGTCCTGCTGTGACAGACATGTCAGTCTCAGAGCCACTGACCTCTCAGAGCACCTTGCTGCAAGGCCTCTCTCTCCCCCTCTTTCTCTATCTCTGTCACACAGAGTGTTTCTGATGACGCGTGATGGCTTTGATGAACGTCTCTGGAGGACGTTTAGTCGGCCATGTTGTACAACACAAGGTCCTGACTGTCCGTCCACCATCCTCTTCCTCCTCTTCCTCACCCGTCCTTCCTTTCTCTGCCTGTAATATCCTCTTCCTCTTTGTCCGTGCTCCCATCCCGTCTTCCTACGTTTCTTTTCTCTCTTCCCTTTTCTCCTCCTCTGATGCCTCCTTCCTTCCTTCTCCCTCATCTTGCCTCCATCTTTCCATTGCCTTTTACATCCCCCACTATCCCCTTTGCTCCATCTCTTTCTCTCCACCCATTCTTGACTTTTCCATCATTTTTCCTCTCTCGCTTCCAGCTTCACCCCCTTATCCATCTCCAATTTCCTTTGCTCATCGTCCTTCCCATTGTCTGAAACTTTAAAGAAACATTCCACCATGTTTTGACTGAGTTGCTGGAACACAAGCAACTTCTTCTCTGTACAAATTTCCAGTATTTTCATCCATCTTCCGAAAAGGAGATGAGTGGTCGGTGATGCGTCGCAGACACAATGAAGTATAAATCTTAACTCAGCAGTAAAATTCTACAATCTCTATTTTCAACACAAAGCAGTGCATTTAATAAATGTGCTCCATCAACAGTTTATGTCAGATTAAAATGTCATTACACCAAATTGTAATTACTCATATTCTGCTGCAGGACAGAGATAATCAGAAAAACTGTGGCGCTATGAAACCACAACAAAGAATTACGTGTGTGAACCCAGCAAGAGCTAAGGTAGCTAATCCTTTGACAGCTTTATTTATAATACTGACCCATCTGTCTCTGTTACATTAAAATTAGTGTGCATGTATGCGTGTGAGCTGTCGCTGCTTCTGTTGCTGGCTGGAAAAAAAACACAGACATCTGTCCTGTCAACACGCACATCTATACACAGCTCAACACACAAACTCATAGAAAGTTGTTGCTGGGATATCTTACTTTTGTCTGTATGAATGTTTTGTAACATTGCAGTCATGTGGTAGTAACATCTGCTCCTCGGTTTTGGCTCATTTTTCCAAAAGAAAGAAAAATGTAGTTTCATTTGTGTGAATTATGAATTTTCAATCAACAAAATCAGACCAGGCAAATAATATTTTCTAGTTGTGACTTTAATCGATTCATCACTTTGCAGCACATGCAGATTCAATAACGATTCATAAATATTCAAAAACAACTATTTTCTAAATAATTAAAGTGTGGCAGGAAAATAGAATAATGTTAATGTCTAACAAATCTGTCTTTATTTCCCTACTTTCAGCCTTTAAAAAGCGTCTGGACTTCCAGACAGAAACTAAGTGTAAATCTGATGAAATATATAAAAGTGTGTGTTGACTCAGTCCAACGTCTCCTGACTTACCAGAAGGATTTCTGACTGCAGCTGGGGCTCTGCTGCCTCCTGGGACTATGTGGGATGTATATTTGTATCAATTTTGCACTCATGCAGGGAAAAAGTTTTTCTTTTTAAGGGCTAAGGCTTTGTTTAGTGTTAGAGTTGGGTAATGTTTATGGGTAAAGCATTCAATTGTGATGGTTAATGTTAGAATAAGGGGTTGGGGAATGTATTGTGTCAATAGAGTTTCTCATTACCTAAGGTATCCAGATATTAAATCATACTCGAGCACACACTCTCCTCACTGCCTTCATATTGATTTATATCGACCAGTGGTTGTGTAGCGGGACAGTCATTAAATGAACACACCAACAGAGAAACTGATGACTCTACCAGACCACAACCTTAACTCTCTCTGTGTGTGTTAGGGGGAAAAAAAGACAAAGACAGTGTTCTCCTTGAGTCATTACTTTCATACCTAAAACCATGTTGTTTCTCTGACACACACCCTTCCTCCACTCTCCAGAGGAAAGTATTGGCAGCAGAATGACTTCCAGACCAGAGAGCTCGGCTCGTTTCTCAGCCTGAGGATTGTGGGAAATGCTGCATTTACAGTCCACTCTTGTACCTTTGCATACATTTTTCTTTTTAAGTAGTCGAGTGTGTTAGCGTACAATGTCCCGTTTTTAAAGTAACCTTTGTAGAAATTCAGGGCCGTGATTTCAAACACGTTTTTGGGCAAGATGATGCATTTGAGCTGCATGTTTGATACTTTTTAGTATCAATGATGTTAGATAATCGGACCTGAACAGCAGAAAAGAAAAAACGTTTAGTTTGTTTTCAAGATGAGGTGATTGTTTCTGACTGACCAGCTCTCTGTACTCAGCTTCTTGTCCATTACTGAAACTCCCCGCAACTGCAGAGTAATCAGAGTAATTCTGCAGATAACAGGACTCAGAGTTGTATTGGAAGTCTGAGGTGTAGAGTGTGAAGAGAGATGGTGAGAGTACAGTCCCTTGTGGTGCTCCTGTGTTGCTGACCAACAGCTTTCAGTCCGTTTGGTAACCAAGCTAACCCGGAGCTAACGGGAGCTAACAAACTAACGGAGGTAGGCAAGCTAAAGCTAAGGCGCGCTGTTAGCCGGCTAAAAACCGTGGCTCTGCTACCCTCTGCCTCCTTGCTGCCGGATATCTGACACCTGTCAATCAAAAGGACGCATAATTATGAAGAATTTCCAGATTAAATAACATCTAAACAGATGACTTATAAATAAATCCACTCCCCCCACAGTTGACCTATTAAACCTAAAATATTTTTTTTGTACCAGGCTGTAAACATGTTTAATTCTGCTGTGAAGTTGGTCTTTTTAACATGGGAGTCTATGGGGATTGACTCCCTATTGGAGCCAGCCCCTCAGGGATGAGGAGGGGTGAACTGCAATTTTTGACACTTCCGCATAGGCTTCACATTTCTCCGCTGGAGGTTGCTGCTTGGGTAAAACCTATTAGCGTAATAGCAATGTAAGAAAAGACACCTCTAAATATTGCTTCGTGCTCTGTGCCATTAGTTGTCCACACCTGAAGGTCCTCGTTTGCGTCTCCTGTCCTCTTCTGTATGACAGCTGTTGCTCTTTAGAAAACATTTATGACCCAGATTGTTCCCTCAGCCACGTAAACACTGATTACTCATCTGTTCAACTCCTTTTTCTTTAAGCTGATTAGCTTGATGCTGTCAGGACTTCTGTGGCGCTACTTTACAGTCCTGTTGTCATGACAACAGAGTGTTTAACAATTCAGTGCGAACTGTAAATATTTAAGTTCAAGTCTACAAAATACTTTGTGTCATGATTGAAGTATTATCTGTACACACTGTCAGCGCTGACGTTCACAGCAACCTGAAATAAAAACCATCAAAGGTCACTAAGTGTCTGTGAGCAGTAAAATAAGAATTAAAAATAGCCAATGATTGACTTTAACATTATTCAACTGGTTTCCTGCTCCCTCCCCCAGCAGATGGTTATCATGACAATAAAATGACTCTGGCAACTGGCCAATAGGCAGAAAGAGAGAGAGAGAGAGAGAGACAGGTGGAGGGAGAGATGGTGAAATAGATGAGAAGGAGGAGTTGGAGAGTAACTGTCTGTCAGGATATTGGATCATATCAGTGCAGGATGAGTATTATCAGATCCCAACATGCAAACATGAACTCCACTGCTGACTTCCTTCCCTTTAGGTCCACTCTGTGTGTTTGTACTGCTTCTTACATCCTGTTTGGGAATGAGATGTCCTCACAAAGACACAGAGATGTGCAGCGGGGGGGGGGGGGACCGCATGTCAAAGGGCGTTGGAGGGTTCACGTTAAGGTCAAGTGAATGAATGATAATGAATTCAGTGTACACAACAATACAGCAAATATGAGATGCCTGTTGTAAAGAGCTGCTTCATCATCAGCTGGAACAGGAAAATAAAATGAGTTAACGTGTTTTCTTCTGGTTTAGCAAACAGTCTGAGCTGAGGTTTTACTGCCAGTTAAAATGTATAGATTTAGCAGAAAAAGTAAATAAATTAATGTTGGATGTATTATTTCTTTTTTGTAACACTGCTTCTTGGTAATAAAGCTCCTACTGTTGGAAAACGTGTTTATTTCCATTTTAAATGGAGCCTCATTTGTAAGGAAAATGGGAGGTGAGTATTTGGGTCGCTCCCATGAAAAACTTCTCTGCCTAACAGCTACAGTTGAGTCTGAAGGCCCATTTATGCTCTACGCTAGAAACCGATACGGAGTGTTTCCTCCATCTTCTATGTCCTTTACGTGCATAATATGGTCCATTTTTGGAGAGTTTGCAGATGTATAGACTGACGTTGCAATCGGAGTACAACTGACATGCGACAAGCTAAAGGAACAAAGAAGAAGAAGCTGCACAGCCCACCACCATCTACTGCAGTTGGGATGTAACGATGCACTCAAGCCACGATTCCATTCGATTCACGATTTAGAATTTTCTGATTTTTCTCAACAAAAAGGATTTGTAGCTATTTCATGGAATAATGTTTTTTTTCCAGCTTTTTTTGTTCTTGTATCAAACTGTAACTGTCCGTTGTCTCACGAACAGAACTTAACACCGAATAAAATATAACAATTCTACATGATATGGAAATAATCACAAATTGGTAGTTTTATTAACATAAGAGCTGTTTATATATATATATATATATATATATTTGTGTGTGTATGTATGTATATATATATATTGACACAAAACATGAACTCTCCGACTCCTCCAGCTCCTCCTCTCCACCATCATAAACTGTCCTGTTTTCCGACACTGAGTACACTCCTCTTCACCGCTTGTTTTGTTTCTTCAT
>JBBBVU010000021.1:25878439-25888682 GCA_037177055.1 Atherinosoma microstoma | reverse complement strand
TGAAAAGTACATGATGGAGGTTTTAGAGCAACATCTGCTCCCATCCAGACAACGTCTCCTTCAGGGAAGGCCTTGCAGATTTCAGCAAGACTGATGCTGAACCACATACTGCATCCATCACAACAGCATGGCTTTACAGGAGAAGGCTCCAGCTGCTGAACTGGCTGTTGGGTAAACTATAACATGGTTTTATGAGATTTAGATATCATCTTTTCCAGTCAGTCTCATCTTTGTCATTTAGATCTTAGCCAATCAGGTTTGAACCAGTCTGCACCCTGTTCCTCTGAACCAGTTAGATTTGAGAACGAGACGCCTGCTCCATTATCACTTCAATCTAAAAACCACTAAAAACAAACACACCTGTTGACAGAAATTAGAGCAAAAATTGCCGCATCATCACATCTTCAAGACCTGACTTCAAAGTTTGTTCCCACTCATAAAAAACGTGCTTTACTACACATCCGTTGTAACGTAGTAATCTATAAATCAGCAACGTTCACAGACTTAAAAAGGCTTAAAACACTGGATTTCAGCTGTAGCCTGTTTCTTATGCAAGGTGACATCAACGTATTATTTAGTCCCAGTAAATGTGATGTGACTGATACATTTTTATAACTTGAATTAGGTTTGTTTACACTAAAAAAACAACTTCTGCTTCTTTTTTGGTGTAAATACCAATCCTGTGACCCAAACAGGAAGTCCACTGTAAACAGCGTCACAACAAACTTTGAATTCAGGCTTTGTACATGTGAAATGATTAAAGGTTGTACAACAGGAGTGTATTTCTCTGTCATAAACACACACACACAGACACACTGATGAGCACATTCAGGATCAAAGTGACTTTGATGAGGTGGACCACAGAGTCTGCAGACTGAACTGTTGACCCTTCAACTGGTGGACAATCTGTCTGGAGATCATTCTCAGTGGCTCAGTGTGGGAGGAAAAAGTTGAGAAGTTAAATAAAATTCTGTTGTCTCAGAACATGAAGCACCAAAAACTGAAGAGCTTAACAAGCTGATCTGAATGATAAACAGTCACACTGGATTAATTAAAGTCCTTGTAGACCGTGTAGTCTGAAAAAAAAGGATAATTTAATAAAAGGATGATGTGGGCTATCACGTTCATCTAACAACCACCTACTGATCTTTCTAAGTGAACTGATATAAATAGTATCGCTAAACCTTTCAAAGACCAGTTGCTATGAAACAGACTGACCTGGGGTTAAAAACAGGGAAATAAATAAGTGTGAATACTACGTTTTGTGTTACATTAGAGAATCCTGGGGAAAAATCCAGGTTTCCTTTTTTCTTCTATTGTTTTGCCAAATTACCCAGCTGAGGTGATGATCCCAGCTGATACCTAAAGGGACTTTTTGTGTTTATTTTCATCTTCTAATTTTCAGTGCTAATGGGCTTCAAATTAGATGCACTTCTGAGGTGTCCCGCAGGGATCTGTACTCGGCCCACTTCTTTTACTTTTAACATAAATATTAGGGCTGTCAAAGTTAACGCATTAACGCAAATTCCTTTTAACGGCGATCATTTTTTGTCCTGGAAACATCATGTCTGCATGTTGACTGGGATTAAAAGGGTTCAGTTTTTATTTAAAAAAACAAGTGGACCAAAAATAGGGGGAAAAAAGTCTTGGAGTTTTAAGGACATGTCACCATCTTATGTATTCTGGGTCTCGCTCTATTCAGGTTTACTCTCCACAGCCTCTCTGTTATTCCCGGAAGACTTTTCCTTCCTTGACCTGTCAGAGTCAACTCTGTCCTGCTCGTGCATCTCCTCGCTGCAGCCCTGCGATCTCTGTTTGTAGAACCTCATCATTACAGCCAATCGGCTTTTCTGTCAAAATTTCTGCCTCCACATAAAATCTTAATGAATTAGAATGACAACACAAGCCTGATGGTTCTCCGAGGGCCCTCCTGCTTTAGTATCTTCTCTCTTTCCTCTTTTTTGCTTCCTTATCTCCTTCCTTCCTGCTTGTGTCTCCTTCGTATGCTGAGTTGTGTATTTCCTGTTGTTGCTCTCTATTTCCGTTACAGTGGCACGGCTCAGTGTGTGTTGGCAGGTTATCAGATTCCCTCCATCCCTCCGTCATTTAGGTATTTTACTGTCAAATAATACTTGTTTTATTCTGTAATGCTCAAAAAACTTTTAAAGAGCATCTAAACTAATATTCTCTTGTCAGTGGGGGAAACATGAAGGGATCTTAGAGGAAACTTAACTGCTGCGTCTCCTTTTTCTTGTTTTCATTGTTTGGATTTTGCCCACAACGTGAGACTTTGACCAGTTTGGGGTATTTTAGACCAGTAGAAGGTGAGGGGTTGAAAGAGGAGCAGGATGTGGTAGATGAATGGGTCAGACTCTCATTCAGTGGAGTCAAATACAGATGATGGCTATCTGGTTAAGTCTGGTGGAAGGAGCTTCAG
This sequence comes from Atherinosoma microstoma, assembly GCA_037177055.1. Classification (NCBI taxonomy): domain Eukaryota; kingdom Metazoa; phylum Chordata; class Actinopteri; order Atheriniformes; family Atherinidae; genus Atherinosoma; species Atherinosoma microstoma. Next base: position 25,886,245 of record JBBBVU010000021.1, on the reverse strand, counting down.
AGGGAAAACTGAGGGAAGAGGGGCCAATTTGACAAATTTGTTTTGGCCTTTTCCAGATTTCTGCCCACCCCAAAATGAAAAAAACAAAGCGATAGAGGTGGAAAGTCCCACCCCTTTTCTGAGTGGGAATAACATGAAGAAGAAAAAGATTGACCTCTGTTAGTGGGGGGGGGCAGTCAGGAGCTTTGTTCTCAGCTGTGGCCTCCACTGCTGCAGCACTACCACTCTCAGCTCTTTGATATCCACTCAAACCAGAGCACTGACAGGAGAATCCTGCTTGACTCTCGTCTGAAAGGAGCAGCTTGTACGGACTCGTTTATTTTGTCCTTCACATGTGGCTGTGGAGGTTCAGACCTGGCCGTCCGATCTTCAACCGTTTTATATCAACTAAATCAGCTTCAACTGATCAGCATCCGTGTAAGTAGCTGTGTTAGTTGATATCTGAACAGGTCAAGTCAACAGCAGCATGTCAGACGTTAGATGTCCTGTCAGCCATTGTCCAGGGCAGGGTCCGTCCCAGCGGTTATCAGGTGATAGGCAGGTCCTTCACAGACAGGCAAACAGCCACTCACATCCACATAAATGAACATACAAAGCATTTTGTAATTGCACATTTGAAATGAAATTATTAAAGAGGAATTACATATTGTTTTCATTAATTCATTATTAAATCCTGTGATTTGAAAATGCATTTTCAAATCCTTTTTCTAAAAGCAGAATTAAATGACACAATTCATAAATCTGGTTCGAAATACTTTTCCATATCATACATTTAAAAATGTTCTTCCCTTTTCCATTTTCAAATCCTTTTTGCAAGTGCATTTCCTAAATGGTTTACACTCTCTATTCCGTGACCGGAATAGCTAAAATCTGGTAAAATCTCGTCCCGCGACATTTAGCATCTGATGAGGACAGCATTGCCACCGTCCTCATCAGATAACGAAAGCAGCGGCTGATAGTTCAGAGGCAAAGTCTGTATGTACGGGAGTGGACACGAATAAGGGACAAATTTTACATTGAGAATTTCAGAACGACCCGGGATATGTTTAATGAGCCGTGTGATGTTTCACTGCTCCAACACACCTGTTGGATCCATTTCATTTGAATCAGGTGTTTTGGAGCAGGTTGATACTAAAACCTGCAGTGTCTGTGGCCCTCGAGGGACCGAGTTGACCTGGTTTAAACAATCTATATCTTCTGGGCTCACTTGATTTATTTTGTTTTAGTTAAGAAAAGAAAATGTAAACTGTAATGCAGAACACTGACACATTTCCCTCCGCTGGCTGGGTGTGACCTGCTCCACCTTTTTGTTTGCATGTAAAGCTGAACTTGGACCCGATCACAGTGAAGATGCATCTTAATGTCAGGTGCACATCAGCTCCTGAGAGGGACAGTGTGATGAGGCTCTGCATGAGTAGAGCCATTTTCCAGTTTGTTATGCAGGGGATGAAACAAAAGCTATGAAGCAAACATCAAGAGCCCAGTGACCTTGTGATTCTGCTGCTGAGTCTTTTATTTTCTCTCTCTTTCTCCCTGTAGATCACAGTATTGACTTTGTGGCGATGGATGTGGCCGTGAACGCTGCTGCTGGAGCGCTGAAGGCTTTCTTCGCCGACCTGCCTGACCCACTGATCCCCTACAGCCTGCACCCGGAGCTCGTAGAGGCCGCAAGTAAGAATTATGATTAATACCACCAAACTGATTTCAGTTGAAAAAAATAAGACTTGCAGTGTGAACGTTGCCAGAGTTGTGTGTCCCAGATTCCTCATCGGACAACCAAGACCTCAGTCAAAACACGAAGCTAGAGCCATGCAGTAAGCACCACCCCACAACGCTCTCCTTGGGCTTCTGTAGTTACAACACTTGGCCGTCTGACGACTCAACCACCAACTTTATGGCCAAATTTCCAAACTTAACTCCCAGTAAGGTTCTCCTACTTCAGTTCTGTTTAAATTGAGTCAAACGGGTGTGAAAGCAGGCCGGTTCCTATGAAAACGCCAGATTCAGAGACTTCAGAACGGCGTCTGTCCGATAGCCATATACAGATACAGTGAAGTGAGCCGTCATTCATGGCTGGAAATGCCGTCTCTACGAGATGCAGAAGACGGCTTCAGCTCAAAAATTCCTGTGAAGAGACCATTAACATCAGAGGTTAATGGTCTCTTCTGGATGCTGTCACGTTGCTAAACACATTTACATGTAAAGCATCCAGTTTAATGTTGATTCTAATGAGTTTCTTTTTTTCTTTTCTTTTTTCTTTTTAGAAATCTGAGAACCTCAAACTTTTCTTTGTTTTGCTAAAGCACCATGAATCTTTGCACATATAATGTCCACATGTTGGCTCATGCTTTTCTTGAGTTTTTTTAATGTACTGCAGGTTATATATTATAAAATGCATTAGACGAAGAGAAAATACTTAATTTTCTCCCCCCATGTTTCACCCTCTTTTACTTTAACACCGTGGCATCTGCGGTGATGCTTTACCCCTCGGATGAAATCTCACTAGTTTTAGCTTTATTTTGATACCAAGGTGGTTTACACAGGGTTTGTAACTGCAGAGAAATAATCAATTCTTTTTGGGTATACCATTTTAGAGCAGAAAAGACCCTTGGGGCTTAAGAGGTTAATGGTTGGCATTACTTGGCGTAGAAAGTGGAATCTGGTGGGTGAAGCATAATCCACAAATTCCAGCCTTCTTTACCAGGAAAGCTCACCAAGAGTTATTCTAACTAATCTGTGGAAAAACGGAGGCGGACCAACAGGAGTTGTTGGTTTTATTGGGGCACTGATGTTGATGGTTTTCAATATAGTCAGTCCCCGGGACCCACTGGTGGCAATTTGAGTGGGTCTCTGGTAAATTCAACGGATCCCCAATTTTAAAAGATGTACAGTATTTCTTCTATTTCTCAAGTGATAGTGTTGAACTCCTTTGATGGTTATAATTAACAGACATATTCATGTATGTGTATGAAGTTAAACACATAAAATTCCAAATCTGAAATGTTTATTACAAGACAGCTCCTTCAGCCGGGCGATGACCCATGGAAAAGTGATGATGAGTGTTGGGGAAGATTTCGCCGTTTAAATGGAGGGGAGAGTGTTTGCTGGTGGAAAGAGGTTTTGCCAAAATAAAAGAAGCATGGATCTTTCGGGGCTAAATCGATAGTATAAATTAGGGTTGGGTGATGAATCGAATTAAAATCTCAATTACAATCTGGGATTTCAACGATCAAAAAAACAAAATGATCCGATTTTTTTCGCTCCTTCGCAGTTTACAGGCAGTTTGCTCTGCTGCTGTTTTCAGTTGCAAATGAAGCGCCGCTGGCAAATATGAAGCATGAACGGGTACAGAATGGATCTTTTACACGGACAGTTCAGCTTTAAAGTTCTGCAAAATGGTTTTTCTGATCAAGACTGAGGTGTTTTATCCAAGTTCTCCAAATAATGCAGGAGAACTCGAACCGGCCACCGGTCGAGGAATAGAAACATAAACTGACACGCAGTTCTGATGCATTCAATGCAACTCAGAAATCACAACTCTTAACGGTCTACCTCACAAAATGACAACTACAATATCAAGAAATAAACAAATCAGAATTAAATATATTGTAACCCATTGATTATGAAGCCTGCTTTATTTTGACGGGCCAGCTTCCACAAAGCATCGTTGCCAGCTTTATTTTGACGGGCCAGCTTATTCTTTCAGCTGCAGCAGCCTCCCTTTAAAATCCGGGGTCACCAGGTGATTTTTCCCTTTTTACCTGCTGAGGCTGTGGCATGCTCAGGTCAGCGTCCTGAGAAATTCATGCGATTATTGTCATCTGAGTGAGTTTTTCTTTCGATGGAAACGTAACTATCATTGCTTACATGCGTGCTTCACAACATAAAAACAATTAAAAAAAATAAGTATAAAACATCAAAATCATAGCAAACACACCTGATCAGACTCTTTTTCACTTTTCTCACATTCATCATCACACACACGCACACACACACACACCCGACGCAGGTTGTTTTCTGCAAAGTGCAACAGCGAGCATTGGATTGGAGAAGTGGTTTGGAGCATAACTTCTCCACCTAGAGCAGCTGAAAGGATCATAAAATCTGCCGTTGTTGTAGGAATCATTATTTCTAAGTTATTTACTGAACTTAAATGAAGGCCACACATCAACATTATTTACCAAGTTGGAACATTTTCTAAGCTCCATTCAATGGAAACAGCTGCAAATCCCAGTTGTACTTTGTTGAAATTTTAGAAATATTTTTTTTTATTTTGCGAAAAACTGTAATGGAAACGCTGCTGATATCACGTCATGATACTGCGTGTACAGGCATCACGTCATGATACTGCGTGTACAGGCATCACGTCATGATACTGCGTGTACAGGCATCACGTCATGATACTGCGTGTACAGGCATCACGTCATGATACTACGTGTACAGGCATCATGTCATGATACTACGTGTACAGGTATCATGTCATGATACTACGTGTACAGGCATCACGTCAGAGGCTTGACACAGCGCTTGTCTGCTCTGCTGACAACTACGATTCTTTTGCTTGTTATTTTAAACACGACTTGTTCACAATGAATCGTTTTTCATGGGGAAAATGAGACCCATCGATAGAGAGTTCAGACTTTTATGCATCAGGGATGCGTACCTAGCAGCATCACTGCTGGGGTTGAAGTACAAAGCGCGCTTTCTTTAATATATCTGCTCTCACTTTGTTCACATCATTCACTCTTAAGAGGCTTTTTCAGTTGCGGGATGCTGTCAGACGTCCACTCTGCACAGCGTGTTTATAGCTGTCTGGTAGCTGAAGCAAGCGCTGAGGAGAGGAAAGACGAAGAAGCTGACAACAGCAGATTAATGAGCCAAAAATACATCCAAGGAGAAGTGTAGACATCCCGCTTATTCCTCTTTCTCACATTTGTTTCTCTTCACCTTCCTTTTCTCTCTCTCTCTCTCTGCTGCTTCCCTCTGACTACTTCCCTTCCTTTTAGTTGACTGCCTTCTTCTCAACCGGTTTCATCTGGTTTGTTCTGTGACACGTGAGACGTTTCCATCAGGGCACGTAACCTGTCAGGCAGGTTTGTGGAAAGAAGCTTTTTATGAGCCTGAACAGTGTGGACAAATCTGGGAGCACCTCAGAGGTCGTTTGGTTTGTTTCTTTGCTTTTGATCTCTTCTCCTGATCACAGATTAATCTAAAACATTTAGTTTCATCACCTTATTGAAGCTGCCACACCGTGGATCAGCATCAGACTGATGTAAAGGTCATAAAAGGGGATTAAATTGTTTTATTGGTCTCGTGGAAGACTGAGTTGAGCTGGGACAGCGCGGATTATCGACCTCTGACCCCCTTACAGCCATTAAAGGGGCGTTGCTCCTCTGGTTGGCTCCTCGTTAAAATGATTGATGCCATACAGGATAAATAAATCTGTGTGTCTAAAAATATGAATGGCTTCCTGCTGGTCCAGGAATGTCGGGAATATCCTGGAGAATACCATGCCGCGATCAAGGTCGTGGCGTTGACGAGGCTTTGTTGTGACAGACTCAAGGTAGAAGCTCCTTGTTCACATCGGCTCTTTAAATATTTACAGAGGGAAAATTTTCAGCTCCAGTGATCCTCGAATCTCTGGAGACGCCGCAGAGCATCAAACAATTCAGAAGATTTCTTTCCAGGAATCCAGCCGGATGAGTAAAGAAATATTATAGTGGACCTTTATTTCTTTATTCATCTATTTATGTTTTCAAAATGGCCAAATATTTATGTTGTTTAACATTTACAACTAAATTCAATTCAATTTAAACATGTTAAATTCAATAAAATTGAATAATGTTAATTTAAATGAATGGATAAAAAGAAAGAATACGTTTATTTTAATTAATTAAAAATAACTAATTAACTTAATTGGCTTTTGATTAACCTAATTTTAGTTCAACTAAATAGACATATTGAATATAAAATAAATATCAGTTAATTAGATTTAATGGAAACTAAAGTGGATTAACTTTGAGTATTTAAATTTTAATTTATCTAAATTTTATTTAGATTAGATTAATTAAATTAGACTTAATTTGATTGTTTTTAAATAAAATGGTTTACTTTTTACTTTATCTAATTTCAGTCCAGGCAAATAGACTAATTGAATTGAATTAAATACATTTGTATCAATTTATTAAAAATAATTATTTATCTCATTTTAGTTTAACTAAATAGACTAATCAAACTAAAGAAAATAAATGTAAGTTCATTTATTTTAATGTAAATTAAGATAAATTCAGTTGATTTACTTTAAATTAATTATTAATTATTTTTCATTTAAATTAGAATAGTTTAATTTTAATTAATCTAATTGATTTGATATAAATTGATTTAATCACAATTAGTCTAATATAGATTAAAGTTGATTTAATTAAATGAAATTATTACATGATATAATTAAATATTAATTATTTTGATTCAATGAATATATAAATGAAAGAAATTTGAATATAAAAGATTTAAATTGAAGGAATTTGATTAAAATTCTTTCAATTAGTTTAAATTAAAGCAAGTTAATTAGATAATAGTTTAATCAAATTTGTTTAGATTCATTGAATAAGGGATTTTACCTTCAATTTAACTAAATTTAACTGTATTTAATAACATTGGATTAAAGCAAGTTAATCTGATCTAAATGAAACCAAATTAAATTAAATGTAATTATATTTAGTTAAATTAATTTAGCCCAAACAGAAGAAGCAGGTTGAAGTCATTATTTTAGGTTTCTGCCTCATTATCGTTGTAAACTTATTTTTTAGTTTTGTGTGGAGTAAATGATTAATTAGTTATTAATTAACTGATTATAGATCCATAATCGGAGGAACCTATTTGAAAATACGCCACCGACTGAAACTCAATATTTTATTGGTTTTCTTTGCTGATTCAGGAAAAAATTAAAAGAAGTATTTTAAAAAGTTAAAATGATGGATGTGGTTAAACTTGTTAAACTCACATCTCATATAGAGGAAACATAAATAACTTTCATATTAATTTTTTTAAACTGCTTTAAACCTTCAACCATCAGCGTGAAGTCTGTGATTTGATGAAATCTGAGCGTTTCTATTTCTGTCCCGTTTCTGACCAGAGTTAGACGTCAGACACGCAGTCGTACTGTTTCAGTGTGTGTGTCTGTGGTTCGGTGTGGCCGCTGGTCTTGGCAGCTTCTCCGCCTTTTGTTTTCCGGAGTATAATTTCCTCTCCCCGGAGAGAATGTGTGTAAAACGTCTTCTGCTTTCTCTCCGTGTGTCTGGCAGAAATCATGGACTACATCGAGCGTCTTCAGGTCTTAAGAGAGATCGTGAAGAAGTTTCCGTCTGTCAACTACCAGGTCTTCAAATACATCATCACGCACCTCAACAGGTAAACAAATAAGTAAAAAGTAAGTTTGATTTTTAAAAAGAAGAGAGAGAAAAATCACCAAACATTCTCAGCATCCTTTATTTAAAAAGAAAAGTAACTACCTTAACTTAACTAATCTAATAATCTGGACTCGGTCAGGTCTCGGTTTACATGTCAGCTCCACATGTTCAACTTCCTGTTAACACAAATATCTGATCAGCCAATCACGTGGCAGCAGCTTAACACATCTAGTCATGTAGACATGGTGAAGACGACTTGATGAAGTTCGATCTGAGCATCAGAATGAGGAAGAAAGGAGATTTATGGTTGTTGGTCTGACTATTTACTGGGATTTTCACACACAACCATCTCTAGGGTTTACAGAGAATGTTCTGAAGAAGAGAAAATATCCAGTTG
>JBBBVU010000021.1:25825317-25840146 GCA_037177055.1 Atherinosoma microstoma | reverse complement strand
GCCAGACTCTGCCCTGGATCCACTGGAACCTGCTCAACCCCACCTAAACTGGAGAACCAGACCAAATCATGACAACTGGGTGAATTTCAGAAGATGTTAGCATGTCAACATGAGCTTACGATACTGAAATTGAAATCGACTTCCAGGCAACATAATGCAGCAACATTCAGGTTTTACTCTATGAATGATTCCAGTGTTTGGAAGGAAATCTTGAACTGAACAACGTTAGGACAGATATTCACGTCTTTGAGCTGAAACAACTTGTGTTGCTAAATTGAAAATATTTCTAAATAGTCGATTTCGATCTTTATGTAGTGTTGACACAACACAATTTTTTTTTGGTGAGGCTTACTTAAATGCTTAAATGTTGCTTTAAAACTTTATTTTAAAAACTAGTTGAGAGTCTGCATTCACTCCATCCATTTTCTTAACTGGCTTATTCCAATGCAGGGTCTCTGGGGGATGGAGTCTATCCCAGCCGCTGCTAGATGAGCGGCAGGTACATCCCGGACAGGTTGCTAGTCTATAGCAGGGCCAACGCAGACAGACAATCATTCACTCTCATGTTTGCCTTGAACACTTCTGATGTAATTCAGAAGGAGTTCATGAACTCAGCCCCTGAACAGCAGTTTGTTAGTTGATATAATTAATTGTGGCTTTGAAACAACCTGTGATGTGGTTGTCATGGAAATATTGAATTGTTCATGATAGATAACATGTTTTTTCAGGGGAATTTGAATTCTTTAATAGAGACTTCCCCGGCTGCAGGGTGGTGTGGTTAGCATTGTTGCCTCACAGTAAGGTTCCTGGTTTAAGTCTTCGCTTTTCTGTGTGTCTCTCGGTCGTGTGATGGACTGGTGACCATCAGGCGGTGACATCAGTAGGGTGACCAGGGTGTACCCTACCTCTCGCCTACTAGCTGCTAGGATAAACTCCAGCTCTCTGTGATCCTGCATAAGGGAGTATAAAAGATGGATGGATGTAATACAGACTTCCTGACTAAAGAGCTCAGAAAACTAAAGAAAGGCAAGCAGCTGCAAAGCACAACAATCATGTTGTGCCAGCCTACGTTAAAAATCCAAATATTAGAGTTATGTTCAACTTAACGAGTTGTTTCAGGTCAAAGACACGAGTAGACCTGAATATCTAACTTGGTTAAATTTAAGATTCTGCTTTGAGTTACCCTCTTAATTTAGATTCGCACAACACCAGAACCACTTAGTTGAGTTTGCATGCTGATGGTTTACAAAGAAGAACTATTTCTTGGTGTCTGTAGAAACTTTTCAGGTTCCAAACCAACTTTTTTTTTGTCTGAATTCCCCAGCCAGTCAGAGTTCGGTTCAGGGAGCAGCGTGAAAGGCTATCAGTGAAAACCAGCCTGTGTGAACACTTTTGTTAATGCTGAGCTGGAGATGATAGATACCTGCAATCAGTGCAGTCGTTTGTGTGCCTGGATGCCAGTCGGATGCTTTTGGATTGCAAATGACAGATGATGATGGGTAGTACTGGATTCTTTTGACCAGTGTTTTTTTTTTCTTTTTAAAAAGGCTAAAACACTTCAGACTAAGTCATCTTAACAGAAGAGTTTTAGATCATCTGTCTTTAGCTGATTTGCAAAATGTGACAAAGGAATTTGCTGCTTCAATTTGTCCCAGATAGATGGATCAGATCCATAGCACTGATAATAAGGCTAACTGATCCTGTCAAACCTTTTGCCTTGAGTGGTTACATCTATCTGAATCAAGAAGTTGATCATTTTCTGTTTCCTCAGGACAAAGAAACTTCCTCCTCTCCACACCGTAGCTGACTGGAAGGTCGTCCTCCATCTACCAGAGATAGAGAAGTGGCTGAGAGCGACCAGCGACCGGGTCACACAGCTCACACACTCTGTGGGACAAGATGGCGACAACAGACATGTGGACGTCCACCTGGTGCAGCTCAAGGTAGACATGAGTAGGGCTGTCATGATGCCAGAAAGTCAAAGAAGATGCCTAAAGCAAAGAAAATATACAACACTGTTAATAATACGACAGAGGAGAAAGGAATGCTTATCGTTAATACAGAACTGGTTTCCCCAGTTAAAAATAGGAACATCATATTTTATTTATACGGTATATAAACTGTCAGAACGAAGGTTCCAATACTGACAAACATCATGTAAACAATTATTTTATTTTCAACATTATTATGTAACATTATTGTTCCATTACCAGAAAATAGAGAAACACTATACTGTGATATTCTGTTATCAGAAATGGTTCAGCAGCACTCTAGTGGTGAGCTTTCTTGCAGTAAAGCAGTGTGTTTTGTCCCTTCAGTCTTTCCGTAGTCAGTTCAGCTGTGGGAGTTAAAAAGATGTTTTTCATGTTCTCCTCTGGCCATAAATCATTTGCCTGTAAGTATTTTAGTCTATTTATAACTTAACACAGAGAATATTTATTTGTTGACCGATAAAGTTGTTTTAATCCCTTTAGTCAGTTCACGCATGCTAACCGCTAGCTTGCCAATGGTATTTCCCATAGACGTTATCCTTAAGCTGACACATTTTTATGCATTTTTATGTGTTTCACTGGGACAATTAATGTCTCCAGTGAGATACTGATGTATTTTTGGTATGTCTTCTTAGTTTGACAGTTTTATTAAGTAAAAGCTTCAAAATTCAGATCTTTCTTGGGAAACTGTTGCAGCAGCCTAGATCACTCCGTGCCCACGCAAGCGGTGGCAGAATCACATAACTTATAATCAATTTTTCTTTTATCGCTGCATCGATGCAGAATCATGGCGATGCATCATGGAAACGATTAAATTCAACACACTTATGGCTCCGTTATGGCACTGGTGGGTGTTGTGTGGGCCAGAAGTGGTCTCCTGTGGGCCACATGTAGTCCAGATGTCAGTTGTTGGCCTGGATGTATTTAATGGGCCAGAAGTGGTCCTGATGCGGGAAGCCTTCCTTATGGAAATATCCTTGTGGGCCACATGTGGTGGTCACATTTAGTCAACGCTGTAAGTCAAGGTCAAATCTGGGCCAAACATTTTTTGCTCTCTGGGATATTACCATGTGTTGCTGTTCATCTGAGGCTGCATTTCTCTCTATGCCATCCCACAGCAAAATGTTACCAGACTGGTGACCAGTCCAATCATCATCCAATCCACTAAGAAACTGGCAACAAGAGTGAAAACCAACAGGAGAATATTGCATTTAGCTGTGTTGTTCATTCCATAGACGTGCCATCCTTACAAGTTTTACCCCGTTAAGGTGACTAACCAGGCTGTCCAATGATGTATAATACAACACCAACTGGTACCATTAACCCTTTGAACTCTAAGCCTATTTTTCTCAACAAAGCATTCTTTTAAGAAAATGACAACTCTGCAACCAAAAGGTGTATTTGAATACTTTTGATGTGATATTAAAAGGGAACACTTAAGAGATGTGACAAAATGTTTAACATACAGTATATTTTACACATAAGAGGGCTCTAAGGGTTAAAGGGGAGAAATAAATGACCAAACAAATTACCTGCAAGTAATATCATTTTTTGCATCTGTTGGAGAGAAAAAATATCTCTGAGACACTGATGTGTGAAACAGCTGGACCCAGATGCAGCAATGACACAAAACTAAGGAATGCTATTACAGGCCGATAAGGATAAGATTAATAAAACATTTGTTTGTCCTTCAGCGGGGAAATTTTATTGTTGCAACAGTAAAGGTACAGTAAGCTGTAGTACACAGGTGATTTTAAATGAAACACAAGAGTACAAAAAAAAAGTATTAGATTCAGCAGAAGTGAAATACACTATAATGAATATGTACAGCATATATGGTCTGACAGGGTGAGTATGTACAGTACATTAATACATAAATAAAAATGTAAATATAGATATATAAATAGTGTAAAAATACAGGCAACAATAGGCAAAATAGTGTAAAATTTGTGTAAAATTGAAAATGTTGCATAGGAATAATAATGTCACATAATGTAAGAGAATATATATTGCACATGTGTCAAAGCGACGGTTATGGAGAGAATGGGAGCAGTTTACATGTGTTCATTGTAAGAGACAAACTGAAAGTTTTCTCTCATTTATTGATTTGATCTTCTAGCTAACTAATTTACTGTCTTTAACAAAGTTTAATGTCATTAAGGAGCTGTAGCTGTTCCCTTCATTCATGCTCTAAAAGAAAATTAGTCACCTGCAGCTTCCCAGTAAGATACTTGGTCATGTTGTTGTCATGGAGATGACAGTCAAACTGAAACCTCTGCAGAGGCTGAAGCTTCAGCAACTGGAGAAACATCTGATTTAATCACTCAGTCATTCATTCATAAAGATGCATTTTTATTTTTTTCTCCTGTCCTCATGCTGGGGACATGGAGCATCTTGTCTGAGTCACTATGGTGACTCAGATGTTTCCTCTTCATCAGGCTGTTGCTGCTTCCAGGACTTCTTCAGTGTGACAGTGTTTTCCACATCCTCCTCCTCCTCTTCTGCATCATTGTGCTTTGAGAGTGTTTTCTTAATAAAACATGGCTGCAGCAGTCATGTGGACCAGGAAGAAGAGAGCATACACTGCTGTTTGTATGGGTTTCTATCAAATATCTGTCTCATCACTGTGGGACGGACACAGTTTGCCTTTGTTTGAAATGAATCATGAAGGTCCTGCTGGTTTCCATGGAGATGAAGGAGTTTTTATAGTGAAGTATTATCTCTTCCTGTCATCTACTATGTTGGGCTTCACATCTTTCTGGACCCTCATGGTGTTTCTAAGGTGAATATGGGGGCTATCCCTGGATTCTCCTGACTCTGACCATTGATAGAGGTGTCCATCATCAACGTTGGACAATGTTTCCTGAGATATTTACCTGCGTAACACCTTTATTAAAACACCTGGAAACCTTTTTACCTTCTACTGTAGCACAGTTCCTCATCACACATTACTCTACTCATTCCTATGACTACTTTACTCATTCCTAGATTACTTCACTCATTCCTAGGATTACTTTACTCATTCCTAGGATTACTTCACTCATTCCTAGGATTACTTTACTCATTCCTAGATTACTTTACTCATTCCTAGGATTACTTCACTCATTCCTAGGATTACTTCACTCATTCCTAGGATTACTTTTCTCATTCCTAGGATTACTTTACTCATTCCTAGGATTACTTCACTCATTCCTAGGATTACTTCACTCATTCCTAGGATTACTTTACTCATTCCTAGGATTACTTTACTCATTCCTAGATTACTTTACTCATTCCTAGGATTACTTTACTCATTCCTAGGATTACTTTACTAAGTACTAATGTGGTTTTCTTTAAGAATGAGATAACATTTCCATATTCTACTGTGTTCCAGCTGAATTTGACAGTAACAAATTTCTTGATTCTGATACTTCTGGAGTAATCTCATGTCTCAGCTTTCTTTTGAGACCAATATTATACACCCAGCTCTTGTAGTTGTGAAGATGTACTTAATTTATTTTGGGTTAGAGATTTCCGACAGGAGGCAGACTAATAGACGTTGTGATGAAGAGGTTAATATCTGCTTTTAACTTCTCTGCTGTGAGGACTTTATGTGCATGTCTGGGTGTGTGTAGTTATTGGTGTGTGCTGAGCTCAGGCTGGTTCTGGGAAGGATCTGGTCAGTCTTCTGGTGGCAAATGTGTGGCTCTGGATCAGAGTTACAACGACAGCTTTGTTCTGAGGGTGGCGCCATTCTCACTGTGTTTTCTTGTCTTTTCCTGCATCACATGGATAAATTATGTAACTAAGCTTTAACTTAACAGGACTTCTTGTAAATGGGAGGACTACAATTTTTATCATAAACACAAATCTGAGATGCTCCCCTGTACATTTCTACATTACTTGATAAGGTCTGTTTTCAGGACGGATATAGTCACTTTGTGCCCTCTAGTGTTGAGAAAACCCCACGTTGTAAAAGTACTTTTTAAAAATAAGTTGAGAGGGAAATGATTTTCATTACTACGATAATTTACATCACTATGATCCAGGTTCTGTGTTAAGAAAGGACTTGACTGCCATTACAATAATCAGAATAAATTCTTTACTGAGATCTGACGGCAGAAAATCTCAGCAGCCTGGATCAGTACGAACAGCAGCAACCGAAGCCGGCATCGTCCTGTCTAATCACAACTGTTTGGGATGAAGCTAAAAGACGTGACTGGTTTTCTGCCATAATAATAATAAAATGATAATAATAAAAAGCACATAATGAGATTCTTGGAAAACAAGGTGCGAGGTTAGAAGCAGATTTTCCTGTTAATTCATGATTTGATTGTCTTTAATCTTCAGTTTCGGGACATTATTCTGATGACTGTGAAGTCAAAGTGATGGATGATGTCTGAGCAGATTCATGTCTGCAGAGGTCTCATCTCCTGGCCGGCAGCTCCATCTAGTGGTTTGTTTCTGTATCACAGCATAGTGGAGTCAACACATCACATAACAGCACTCAAGGCTCTCTCTCTTCTTCTTCTCCTCCATCCATTTACTGCGGCTTATCCAGGGTCAGGTCATGGGGGCAGCAGCCTAAGCAGGGAAGTCCAAACTTCCCTCTCCTCTGACACTTTTCCACCTCATCCAGGGGGATCCCAAGGCGTTCCCAGGCCAGCTGAGAGACCTTATCCCTCCAGCATGTCCTGGGTCTCCTCCCAGTGAGACATACCTGTAACACATCACCAGGGAGGCGTACTAACCAGATGCCCGAGCCACCTCATCTGGCTCCTCTTGATGTGGAGGAGCAGAAGCTCTACTCTGATCTCCTCCCAGATGACCGAGCTTGTCTAAGGGAGAGTCCAGACACCCTGCGGAGGACACTAATTTCGTCCGCTTGTATTCACGATCTCATTCTTTCGTTACAGCTCGTGACCATTGGTGAGGGTAGAAATGTAGATAAATAATAAAAGATAGAAGCCAATAAAAATCGTATTAAACTTTATATATAGTTCAGAGATATAAACAGATTTTAACATCAAACGTTGCAAAACTAATTGGACATTTTTCTTCTACTGTTCTGTGTGTTCCCATCATATCTTTATGTACTGGAGTCCATAGATGACTCAGATTGTGTGAGCTGGATGAGGTGGTTTATATTCTAACCAGCAGGTTTTGTGCATCAACTCTTTAGCTGCCGAACATCTGGATCAGCTGACTGGAGCCTCCTATTAAAGATTATTAGAAGAATAAAAAAGCGTAAACCTTGACCTGCTGGATTGGGACTCCTGAAACTCATCTTTCCCAGCTAGAAACAGCCTGTGAGACAGCAAGCTTTAAACGTGCAGCTGCATGTAGCTCTGAAGCTCTGAACGGACCTCTGCTTCCTCCAGCTGCCAGACTGTAACTCAGACTCCAGGTCTACTCTCACCTTGTCAGCGAGCTGTAACCTGCTTGTGACTGTTTTGGTGGTTGTTGTGATGTCTGTGTTTGGGTAATGAGCTCCTTGAGGCCCGGCAGACCTGACTTCACCCCTGCTTCTTACCTCTTCACAGAGCGTCCATGTTGGAGTCGTTCCAAGTCTCTTTGACGTAATTGCAGGCTGTTGGTGGGCACCGGGCTCGGTGACAGATCGGGAGATTGGGGCAGACGGCTCGCCAGACTCCTGTTTGAAATTGCATTCATGCCTCTGGTGATCTCTCTCCTCCTTTATCGTGTCCTTGCTGCTCTTTACTTGCTTTGTTTCTTTCTTTTATCCTCTTTCTTTTGCCCTCTCTCTCTGCCGTTCTCCCTCTCTCTGTCATATTTATAATGCGTTTGCCTGCTGGGCATTTCTCTATAACCTGACCTTGCCATGGAGCGACTGTAGGACATGATTATAGTGATGCAACGGCTGTTTCTCTGTGTGTGTGTGTGTGTGTGTCGGTATGCCAGCCTCTCAGCCATTCTTAGTATCCTGCTGCAGGCGGTGTGTAACAGCTGCACAGAGAATGTCCTGGCCTGCACTAAAAGGGAGTGGCTCCTGGTTTATGTGCACAAACCCTCACATGTGATCAGTAAAAGTGGATCGAGGAAATCATTTTGGTAATTTGGTCATCCCGATCAGACTGACTTTATAATGCCAACACGCATCACAGAAGGCTTTTATTGCCAGCAATAGAATTTCAATATGAGCAGCTCCTACATTGTCGTCCTCTTCCAAGGCCGAGCTCCAGATTAGCTCCAAAGTTTAACTGCTTGTGGTCCATTTCCTACATGTAAACCTGCCCTGTTTTCATGTTTAGGTTAAGAAAACACCCATTTGGGCCAAACGAGATGAAGGCAACTGAAGAGACCAAACACGCTAAGACACTGTCATCCAGTGAGTTGAACAGAGGGCACATTTACAACGGCCCTGTTGGTCCACTTTAAAGGAAACCTGAGGTCTGTACTACGAAGCAGGTTATTGAGGTAATTTAGGGGTAAACAGGATATTCATATCATAACATGATATATTGTTATAATACATATTTAAGCTGTTAAGAAGCCCACATAGACTCGAAACACACAATTAATCCTGTTTTTTTCTTGATATTGTAGTTGGCATGGTGTGAGGTAGACTGTTTTGAGTTGTGATTTCCGAGCTGCTTTGAATGCATCACAGGTCCGTGTCACACCCTGAGTTTAAGTTTAATTTTCTATTCCTCGACTGGTGGCCGGTTTGAGTCGCCTTGTCCTTCATCATTAAGAGAACTTAGGTGATAAAATACCTCAGTCTGGTCCAGAAAACCATCTTGCAGAACTTTTAAGCTGAACTTACGTGTAAAAGATCCATTCTGTGTCCCTTTCAGCTTCAAAAACACAACCTGCTTTCTGCCTCGCTCCCAGAAATTATGCCAACAGTGCTGCGTTAATCACGCTTTAAAAAAATTAATGGTGTTAAAGGGACTTTTCGTTAATGCGTTATTATTATTATTGTACAGTAAACTAAAAACAGAAACTACCAGAGTGATTAAACTCTTCGTTGCATCGTTGTTTACTTGTGGTGAAAGTCGGCTGAAGGGGGAAGATTTCTATTTCAGTCCTGGCAAATCGATGAGCCAGGTTTTCTTCTTTCTCCCGTTTTTTTCCGTCTTGGACAGTGGTCATTTTTAGGAATACCGCCCCCAAACGAGCGGTTCTTGTAACTGCAAGTCGTCCTGGTGGTTTGGTCTGCTCGAGTAAAGTGCAGTGTGGAAGCAAACCAAACCAACGTAAACTTCTCAGCATTCACAGACTCTTTTGGTGTGAATGCACCCCAAATTGTATCAAATTCAGCCTGATTTTTGTGTCACAAATGATCAGAAACTCTAACATTGCATATAATTTAGACGCTTAATGAGAACAAAAACAGAGAGAAAGTTAACGGCCTGATTTTTCCATGTATTTCCAACCATTAAATCTGTGTTTCGGGATGTGGGTTTGGAAAAACAAAAAAAAGTTCTAGAAACAGAATCAGGTTTTATTTGGAATTTGACTGTTTTTTCATCTCTTTTGTTCCACATCATAGTTATTCCACCTCACTGGAAGCCCGATGCTGTCCAAATATAGATGTTTGATTTCCAAAATCCTTTTTTCTTGCACACAATTTTATATGTCCATGCAGATTTCATTCATTTGGCTCTAGATGCTGAACATCCACCCTCTCACATCATGGAGAGATGATCTCACACACCTTGCAAAAGATTTTCAAGGCAACATAAAAGAAAAAAAGGTCAAATTTTCTCATCTTTGTAACGTCAGGCATTAAAAGATATGAATTCCTCTGCCATATAATTCAGTATTAAATATTTGTGCACTCTTCCACGATTGCTGAGAACCCACCTGATCAAAACAGTAGATTTGCTCATCTTTCCACTCCTCATGTTAACAAATGTTTCGGTATTTCATGCTGGTCCTCAGTACGTGTTTATATTTTTTTTCTCTACCTTCCTGCTCAACCTTAAGGCCACACACAGCATATACATGCTCATTTTTAGCTCCTCTCTCTAAAGATTTGCAGGTGAGAATGAAACGGAAAAGTGGTTGAAATGTGGAAAACATTGTGCAGAATGAGTTGTGTCTGTAGTTTGGTACCTCTTGTCTCTTAACTGTCTGGCTGTGCAACAGTGCATGTGATGCTGCTGATGATGTGGATAGGGATGTCAGTCACGATTGTTTAATTCTACAATTAAACACCACAATTATGTCATCGTAAAGATCCTTCTAAAGCCTCATATTCTATAAAAGATAATGTCTGAACCATATCAACAGATCAGTGTGATTTCCCCACAGAATAAAAACACGGTAACACCACATCCGGAAGTTGCAGCTTGTGCTGCTTTGTTTTGTCTGGTTTTAAAATTTTGTTTTTGGATTTTATATATATATAGATATATATCTATATCTATATCTATATCTATATCTATATCTATATCTATATATAGATATATATATATATATATACACACAGTTTTTAGTGTGTGTGGTCTGTTATTTTATCAGCATGGCTGGTACAGTCCATTTCAGAAGGAGCTATTGGGTGATCACATAACATCAAATGACTGTTAAAAAGCATATAAGCTATTCATTTTTGTCTGGCCTTAAACTGATAGAAACAGACACGCCTGAAACTGAGACAAAGCACAGACTGAAACAAATGAGTCTTTCCATGCTTGGTATTACCTTTTATACATTTCTGTGAAATCCATGAACTAACCTTCTCAGCTGGTGAAAACAAAAGAAAAAAAAACAAACAGTTTTCTTCTTATAGGTGCATGCCTTGCAGTCATCATCAAAGTGCTTTTTGCCAAAAAAAAAGACAATAATTATGAAGGATTATTATTATAATTATTTTTATTGAAACAAACTAAAATGAGACAATCCTAATTGTGTCTAACTCTTGATTTTTAGCAAAAAGCAGAACATCTTAATCCATGAGTCATCCAGCTCATTAGTCCTGCTCCTCTGTCCTTAAAGCTTTAAGCTGATTATGTTGAACTTTTTCAAAGCTGTGTAAATTTGCATTTTTTCCCCTCTCACTATAAAACCACTCATTTATTTTCACATTTTTCAGTCTTGAGAGGACTTTTCTTTGCATAAGACTTTTTAAAGAGATCCCATTAATCATGTCTCTACATCTCTTTTCACTATTCCTTTGGAAGCAAAATGGCACAAACTGATCAAAACACATAAAAGAAAAATCATCGCTGAGCTCAGCTGGTTCTGGGTGGACTCTTCCGGTTCTTGCTGTGCTCTAATAAAGACCTGCGGTGGACCCCACAGTCTCCTCACAGTGCTGCTGACTCACAGCACTCACATTTTCTGCAGCGCTGGGAGGGATGATGGCGAAAGGAGCGCTCTTTTCTCATTTCCTTCTCGCTCTCCTCTTTTCCTCCTCTCATCATCCTCCACAGCCGGGGCGTCATTGTGGCCCTGTGTGTGCATTGTTTGATGTTGTTCTAGAAGTAAATAGACGCTGCAAACACTTGACACAGTTGTTAAACAGAGAGCGTCTAAATGTCTCCTAACTCAACATCAAACACTATGCTAATGTCTGTTGCATTAGTGATAGGGAGTGCGGCGGAGAGGAGGGAAGCAACACAGCTCAGTGCATGACAACACAACACACCTAGAGTACCACAGAACAAGATAATGAATACAGAGCAGAAGCATGAAGAGGCTCTTTGTTCATACTAAGGGTGTGTTGGACAGGTTTGCCTTTCTCTGGATATAAGAGCAGCACATAAACTAGTGCCATGAGTCATTTAGGAAAGTTACATTTCAGAAATTTGTTTTCTTGGATAGTCTTATTTTTGACAAAGCTGCCTCCAGTAACTACTAAACTATTTGTTCCGGCAGGCTGGTAATTAGATTGTGTAGCCCCAAATGCATGTGCTGCAATCAGGATGTTTTCTATCCATTCTCCCCTATCCCTTTATTTGCAGAGACAAAAAAAAAGGATGAGATACAGATACGTCTAACTTAATGTCAACCTAAATACAACGTGAATCCCAGAAAAGTTGGGACGTTTTTTTTTTAAAATCTGAACAAAATGAAAACTAAAAGACCCTCAAATCACACGAGACAATAATTTTATTAGGTTCAGGGTTCTGTATACTTTTCACTTTGTGCACATGTCATTAGGTAATGTCATTAGATAGCATGGTATAAATTGGTGATACTCAATTGTGCTTATTGATGAAGCCTGATGAAACCAATCAGTTGGTCAGATTACAAAGAAGTTTTAAAGATGTAAAGGTCTGGACGACTTCCTTTCAGCTTCTACATTCAGGCAGACGGAGGTTGTTGTCTTTGGACCTAAACACATCAGGAAGACTCTGTTTAGCCATGTAATTATTCTGGATGGAATTACAATGGCTTACAGTACTACAGTGAGGAACCATGGAGTTATTTTGGACCAAAATCTATCCTTTGACTCACATAATATGTGAGTCAAGTGATATAAAACATGTTTCTAAGACTGTCATCTTTCAATTATGTATTGCCTAAATGAGGAGCATCCTGTCTCCGAGTGATACAGAATAACTTTCCATGCATTTGTTAATGAGTGTGTGGAGTACAGCAGATTTGTATTATTAGGCTGTCCCAAAAATATTCTGAAAAGAACCTTGATTTACCTTTAAAGACACACGATGGAACAGATTTTCTCAGTGCTTCACCCCTATTGAAGGCTAATTCCATCCATCTTGCATCCTACCTGTACTGTGAACCAGCCAGTAAAAGACACTTATCTTGCCTCTTGCCTTATCTCTTTCTCTATTTCTTTTTCTCCCTTCCACCGATAAAGTCTACTTGTGTTTCTTGCTTTGCATATGATGCCATTAATATCTCATTAAGTTGTCATTAATTTGTGTAAATCAAAACTCAGCTGCAACATCACGCGGCATCCTGGAAGAAAAAGTGAAATGTCCCTGTACCATCAAACGAGTCAGAACACAGAGTTTTAGGGTCGGTAAGTTACGTAGTGTGTCTTTATTATTGGACCACAAACTTTCTTTTTTGATGTATGGCATAGTTAAGGCTTGATCTGAACGTGATCTCCGTGTCTCCTTGGAGCGATTCTCAGCCGAGTGTGAAGCGGTCGGGATGAGAATCAGCACCTCCAAATCTGAGACCATGGTCCTCAGCCGGAAAAAAGGTGGAGTGTCTCCTCCGGGTCGGAAATGGGGTCCTGCCCAAAGTGGAGGAGTTCAAGTATCTCAGAGTCTTGTGAGGGAAGGATTGTGCTAGAAATCGATAGGCGGATCGGTGCGGCGTCTGCAGTGATGCGGGCTCTGCATCGATCCGTCGTGGTGAAGAAGGAGTTGAGCCAAAAGGTAAGGCTCTTGATTTATGGTCAATCTATGTTCCAACCCTCACCTATGGTCACGAGATCTGGGTAGTGACTGAAAGCACGAGATCATGAATACAAGCGGCCAAAAGGAATTTCCTCGGCATGGTGGCCGGGCTCTCCCTTAGAGATAGGGTGAGAAACTCGGTCATCTGGGAGGGGCTCAGAGTAGAGCTGCTGCTCCTCCGCATCGAGAGGAGCCAGATGAGGTGGCTCAGGCATCTGGTTGGGACGCCTCCTGGAAGCTTCTCTAGTGAGGTATTTCGGGCACATCCCACCGGGAAGAGACTCTGGGGCAGGCCCAGGACACGCTGGAGGGATAACATCTCTCGGCTTGCTTGGAAGCCTCGGGATCCCCCCGGATGAGCTGGCTGATGTGGCTGGGGAAAGGGAAGTCTGGGCTTCCCTGCTGAGGCTGCTGCCCCTGTGACCCAATCTGGATAAGAGGCAGAAGATGGATGGATGGATGGATAGATAGATGGTATAGGGCTGGCTTGGTGATCCTTAGCCATCCCTTTAGTTCTGCTAACATAGGCTTAATCTACTGAGACGTCACATGATACACTCAGCATCTCCTTCCACTATTCTCTCTGCTCTCTTTACTCTCCATCTATATCTGATGTTGTTGTCATTTATTTGTGTTATTCTGGCTTACTTATGCTGCGTGTTGACGCCTCTTTCCTGTTCTCTCCATCCCTGACCAGTCCAGACAAACGACCGGTCTTCCTGGTTCTCATGGAGTTTTTTCCCTCCTGTTAAAGGGGTTTTTTCCTTTTTCTGTCACCCTGTGCTTGCTCAGTATGGGGACTTAATCAATGATTCGATGTAATCTGTTGGTTTAACTTAACAAGGCAATTATTTGTTATGATCACAGTTGTTATTCTGCAAAGATCTTCAGATCTTTGAGATTTAGAGGATTTGTTTCCATCACTGTTTTTTTTATTCCTCCACAGACTGTAGATGGGATTTAGGTTCGAGTTTGAGTTTTTTAAACTTTCGAATGTTTTCCTCTGAATTATCTGTAGTGCTCTCCTTCCTTCCAACAAAATAAAAGTTACCTCCATTTATCCAACCAACTCCACTGTTGATTGATCAAGTGACTGAAATGATGACCAAAAACTCTCATCTTTGTTAAATTGCTATGATTTGGTGAATCTTTATATCCTGTCTCTCATAGATAAATCCTAAATGGTTGGTGTCCATGGAGACAGGCCTGTTGGAATGTCTGCCTTGAAATGTTGGTGCAAGAATAGCTCATAATGGTCAGCCTTGTTACTGTATATCCTTGGAAAAGTGGCCTACATTAAGAGGAAGACATGAGGCAGTGAGTGGAGAATTCAGGCTTTGGGCGGTATCTGAGATCTTCTCACAAGAACATGATTAACAATAATTTCTCTCAAAAGGGATAAATAAAGTATTTTTCATTTCATTTCATTTCATTTCATTAAAGGAGACATATTATGCACTTTATTCCCAATCTTAAACAATTCTCTGATGTATCATTTAAATCTTGGCACCCTG
>JBBBVU010000021.1:25744395-25755651 GCA_037177055.1 Atherinosoma microstoma | reverse complement strand
CCCCCCCCCCCCCCCCCCCCCCCCCCCCCCCCCCCCCCCCCCCCCCCCCCCCCCCCCCCCCCCCCCCCCACCCTCTTACTGGCCACCTCTTTATCACCTTATTTTTAATCTTTGTTTATTTATTGTAATTAATGTATTTAATTTATTAATTTATTTGATATATAATTGTACTTTATTTTGTTAGTCTTTTTTTCAGATTTTTTTCTCTGTATTAAATTTTTTTAAATAGATTCAGGCATTCAGGGGTTTATACTGGCGACTATTCATGACATGAGCTGACAAAATTAATCTTTTTCTACTTTGAACTGAGTTTGTTCACTCAAAAATCTAACAAATTATTTTCCTACTCTTGAATGAAATGTAAATCCAGATGTTTTTGCCTTAGAGCAAGCATTTTATCTATATTTCCCTTGGCCTGGATCACTGTGACCAAGGATGTCATGCAGTATCACTTGTGCTGATTTCCAGTGGTAATCCCTGAGCCACGTCTGAACACTTGTCCATCTGTTTTCAAGAGCTAGATTTCTGCATGTTCATTACGTTCTCTCTGGAGGTCATGGAAGACCTGATTAGTCATACAATGGCTGATAATATTTCCATACTTGTCATGATTCATAATCCTTTTAATTGATTTGTTTTACTAATTGTTTTCTACAAGCTAATGAAATCATCTGACATCTAACTAATATTCCACTGGACTACATCTGTTGTTTACTGCAACAAATATTTAAATGAATGAAGCTGACCTGACTGAAAGGAAATTATTTCCCCTCAAACTTCCGTTATTTTACATCTCCTTCAGAGGAATGGCTTCCTCATAGCTAGAGAGACTCATGCTAAGCCAAGTGTATCACAGATACTAAATATATATTTAATTTTCAGGAGTCTGGAAGTCTGGAACACACCAATTTCCTCTAGGGGAATCGGGGGGTGGAGGGGGCGGCTGGAGTGAGTTTTAGGCAGTGCCATGGAAGGTGAGGTGGAAGGGAGGTGATGGGTTGAGATTAGACCAGCCCCCGTGTCCAAAGGCAGGTCCCTTTGGACACAGGGGACACAAATCCTATTAGAGAGCTGAACCAGACAACCCCTCCCCCTCACACATAAGTGTACATAGGCCGTCACACATATATCAAAGAACACGTTGCATTTTCTCTAGTCTGTTTATAAATAGCATGGGATTACATGCAGTCAGGTCCAGAAGTATTTGGACAGTTTCTGTTGAACCAAAGGTATTCCCAGTTATGGCTTTGCAGTGGGTTTGTGTTCAAAGTGCCGAATCTCTGCTTTATTTAAGGATATTTCCATTCATTCTGGGTTAAAGTAGTCAGATTACCTTCCAAGTCAACCTTACAGAGATGATCTCACTGGATTCAGACAAATACAGCAGAGTTGGTTGGACAGCTCCAGTACAGATGGACAATAACTCCAAACTGTTAAACCAGTTTGATTTTAATAACAGCTGCAGTGAAAGCCCATAAAAGCAAATTATAATGGAGCCTCTGAAAAAAGCTTGAAAAAGCTTTCATCCCTAATAAATCCTTCCTCTAAGATAGATGAGAGTACCCTCCAATTAAAGCTGATGGTCCGCTTTTAAAAAATCCACAAGAGCTTGTTTTACTAGTGATTCACCGATACTAGAGATGCACCGATACTACAGATCCACCAATACTAGGGATGCCCCGATACTAGGGATTCACCGATACTAGAGATGCACCGATACTACGGATGCACCAATACTAGGGATGCACCGATATTAGAGATGCACCGATACTAGGGATGCCCCGATACTAGGGATTCACCGATACTAGAGATGCACCGATACCACGGATGCACCAATACTAGGGATGCACTGATATTAGAGATTCACCAATACTAGGGATGCCCCGATACTAGGGATTCACCAATACTAGGGATGCACTGACATTAGAGATGGACCGATACTATGGATGGGCCAGTACTGGGGATGCACCGATACTAGGGATGCACCGATACTAGGGATGCACTGACATTAGTGACGCACCGATACTAGGGATGCACTGACATTAGAGATGGGCCGATACTAGGGATGGGCCAGTACTGGGGATGCACCGATATTGGAGATGCACAGATGTGCACCGATACTTGGGATGCACTGATATTAGGGATGCACTGATACTTGGGATGCGCTGATACTAGGGATGCACTGATACCCCTTTTTTTTTCAGACCAAATACAAGTAATACATTTGAGTACTTGCCGATACTGAGTACCTATATGAGTACTAATAAATCCCAGTACAGTTCACTGGTAAGGACTGTGGACCAGAATGTCAGATGGGACGAGTGAATGGTCAGTTGTGTGTAAATCAGGGGTTCCCAAACGTTTTGAGCCACAACCCTCAAGGTAACATATGTGGTGGTGTTATATTGTATGCTTACAAAAACTGATTTGACCGCCTTGTTTCTCATCGTCTTGTTCATTAAAACTAAAGGTACTTTTGTTTGGGCAAACATAATGATAATGACAAAAATTTGCACTCAGTGGTTGCTGCTGTTTTTAAAATGCTTTATAAATAAAGTGGGCTTGGCTTGGTACACCACATTAGCTCTTTACCAAAAAGTCAGTGAATCCATGAAATAATCATTAAAACTTTACAACCTTTTTTCCCTCACCATTCATTTGAAATAGAGGCCAAATCAATTTTAAAAAACTGCTTCAATGTTGCTTAACCGGGTTGGCTAACAGTGTTAGCATTAGCTGCAGGGCTACCACACACCTCTGGTTCAGCTGCTAAATGCATTGGATTTAGATGCTACTTCCTGCTTCACGTACTTTTGAGGGTGCAACAAGTCCTTACTTCAAAGAACTGTGCTCCTCTCTGGTTGTTTTTTTTCTTTAAAGGTAAATAACTGACTTGAGGATCCGAGTATAGTCCCTTCATACTTTACCAAGTCCCTCCGTCCATATGTCCAACCAGGATGGCGGGAAGTCATAGGGCACTTCACAATGTGATTCATTAGAGTTAACTTCTTAAAGCACTTTTTTTTCTGTAGTTAATCAAAATGAAGTTATTCTGACAACCCTATACTGTGTATATGTGTACGTATATATGTGTTACACACACACGTTTCTGTTGGACAGAAATTTTCAAGCAAAATTGATAAGTGACCTCCTGTAGGTGGCTCCTCAGACAGTCTGAGCTGAGTTAAGAAATGTTTAATGCCCGCATGTGTGTGTGTGGGTGTGTGTGTGTGGATGAAGTACTTGTACGTTTGTGATTGTGACTGTTGGCACTTGTATGGCGACTGTGTGTGTGCGTGTTTCTTATCAGTGTAGCTGGTGGAGACAGCTTGTTGGCCCCAGGCTTCCATTTCACCCTAAAGACCACACAGAGTAGGACGGAGGGAGGGAGGAAAAGGGGGGAGGGGGGAGGTATGGAAGGAAAAATGGTGGCAGGTAGGTATAAAATCAGTCCTTCTAGACTGAGTGTGTATGTGGGGGAAGAACAGAGTCGATACCACAATATTTAACCTCAGATTTTACTGAAGTTTCTTTCATTAAAGTCAAATTTTACTCAATTATTCTATTGTTGACGCGACACGTTGCATGTTAACTGTGTTTACGCCACACAGTTCATCACAGTTTATCTGCGACAGGCGGTCACACACATTTTTCCAGACTCCATCCATTCAGATTACACTGTGGTACAGCATCTCCTGGTTATTCACTCTTACATACCGATCATAGTTTGTGTCTTTCCTCCATTTAGTGTCGGGATTAAATCTAAACTATTATTTACAATGTCTGGATAGCTTTTTGTCTCGTAAATAGATGGATGATTAACCCTTAAAAATGTTTCAGAGAGCAAAATCTGGGTATTTGTTTTAGGTTTTTCTACACTAGTTTTTGAAGAAAAACATCTGGTATTACACAGCGACATATCCGGTTTTACATAAAGTAATAATAATTTGGATGTGTTTTACTTAATTTAAAAATGGAATGGACTTTCTGAAACAGAATTTATCAAGTAAACATATTTAGCCATTGCTGCCATTATGCACTGTATTCCCTGTTATATCATAAGGCTCAAGTTGTCTTTATTTCACAGTTAGTGGACAGAGTAATTACTTTTCAGTCAGCCTTTTAATTTTACTTCTTATATTTTCATGTAATTATCTGCACTTTCTACTCTTTGCATTTTAAAAACAGCCTCGTAACTCCTATTTTATTTCACCTTGTTTTAATTTTAAAAAAACAAAAACAAAACAATGTAAAGCAAACACAGAAACCTCTCCAGATCAATCTGGGTCGAGTGAATTTGATTGTGTGTGGATGAGAAGTAGAAGTCTGCTTGTTTTTCTGTCAAGTTGCTTGCAGATATCACTCTTCGCAGGTTTTTGGGCTGGTTTTCTTCAGTATAGTTGCTGGTCGCTTGTTTCTATCACAGCAACACTAGTCCCAGTCCAGCAAGGACATAGCAGACATATGTAGCCTTGTACAAAGATGTCTGTGGTAGAGACTCAAAAGAACAGGTAGCCTATTGCATCCCACATTTTTAAACATTAAGATTTGAAATATAAATCATAGATCTGGATCTTGCCCATGCAGATCTTGTGTCTGTTTCATGGTACCGTTCGATCCCTGCATGACTTCTGTTCCCATATATGTGGCGGGGTGCAGATTCCCCCCAGAACTCTGTCAGCACTATAAAACAACAAAACTATGAAACGCACAAACATACAATGCTGTTTAACAGTTTCTAACTTCCCCAAAACCAAAGTTTTCGTTGATTTGACCCACATTGATCGATCTAAAATCCATGCCAATAGATACGGGTCAAATTTGACCTGAACAGGGTTGAAGAGAACCAGCAGTTTATGTCCTCAAGTCTGTTATGATGGGAAACACTGGAGTTATGGGTGTTCTGGCCGTGGTACTTCCTCTTTCCCGTGCTCTCTCTGTCATATCTGTTAAATGTTTATTTTCATTTTCAGGATTCACCCTGTTGTCTCCTGTCTTCTGCTCACTCATTGGACATCGATGTCTCTGTACTTGTCATAAACATTTACAGTATTTGTACATGGGGATTGATGGTCAGAGATCAAACCGCTGATCAGATCTTGGCTGTACATGTGCAACCTAAAATTCCAGTTTAAAGTATCAGTGTGAACTCAGCTTTTTAAGGAAATGCACAGCAATATAGTCGCTGCTTTCAGCTGCTTACACTGAACCAGGAAAAACCAAATGATGTTCATGATTACTTGTGATTTCATGCTGATCACATGGGCTACAACAGAAACTCCGTTTGACACAGCCTGGATCTTAAAGCAAAATGCTGAGTTAAAACTATAGAATAATTGATTTAGCTCCAACAGAAAGCAAGTTGAAGAATCATTATAGTCTGTAGCATGTAGGTATGGATAGATGGAACACGCAGACAAAAGGCTCTGAAGTGCAGACAATTAAAAAACACACCGTATGTTCCAAAACTCAAGGATGGTTTCTTGTTATCTCAGTTTTGGTTGATGTTTGGGTGAAGATAAGTCCTCATCTTTTGGAAGCTGCTCTGTTAATTTGGGTTTCATCACCAAATTTATTTGATGATCTTTCAACCCATACAACAGCACAAGCACGGTAAGTTCTTTTTTTTTTACCCCCGCCAGAGGTTATATTTTTGCCATACCTTTGTCCGTCTTTTTCTTAGCAACATAACTCAAAAAGTAATGGATGGATTTTAATTAGACTATCAGGAAATCTCTGAAATTGATTGAAAAACAACAACTGATTAGATTTTGGGGGTGATCCGGATCACCGTCTGGATCCAGGAAATTTTTTAACACTAGAACCACCAACATTCCAATACGTCCTAGAACCACCAGAGGGGGTCATTTTGACATCCTGCCGATGCAGCATCAAAAATAATAATAATAAAGGTGACTTTTACAGAGGCCGTTTTTATCATTCAGAAGTGGACAAAGCTTGAATAAATCATAGTGAATTGATGAGCATGAGGGATTACTTTGAGCTTGGATTTCGAAGAGAAAAAGTCAAATACTTCCTAGCTTACAACATTCACTTATCAGCTAACATAGAACTAAATTACATAATTTCTTAACTCTATTTATATTTTTTATCAATTATTTGAGGGGTAAAAAATATTTTTTTAAAAGCATCATATAATGCTAAAGTAAGAAAACAGCTGATATTGATTTATTGTATCACACATGGAGAGATCAATAATGAACGCATGGCGGGTCATTCTGGCAGGTTCGGTAGAGGACACATGCATTCAGTGCAGCCATGTCCAAAACGTTAGAAAACACCACGACAGGACAACTTCTAGTTCCAGCTAGATGGTATAATCCCACATTGTTTGACCCGGATCATGTAGATATTCTGGATCTGGTGATCCAGAAGATTCTAAATGCTTCTAGTTGTTTAGCGAGTTGTTTCTCTTTCCTGCTATTGTTTACAAAAAAGGAAAAACAACGAGTTGTATAGTATACAGGGTCATGGATGTGTGCCAAGAAAAGCTCAAGGAGTACCAGCTGTCAGGCCAAAAGCATCACCCCTCCACCTTCCAGCCACCCATTCTCACCGCTACTTCCCATCTCCAGCTCAATGAGTGCAAGTCGGCAGCTTTCACCATATTAGCTGTTATGTCCTAAAATAGAAGGAACCATTTGTCAAACTAAAGGTTCATTTTATTCTTTACTGTTTCTATTAATGTTGAAAGTGACTGGAAGTGAATATTTTACCTTTCTGATACTCATTGTCTACCTTGTCTGATATATTGTCCTCCTCTGGTCTCTAACTGCCTGGCTGTATTAGAGATGTGGGCGGGGCAACATTAGCATATTCATAAATCCCAATTCACTGAATTAGGGAAAATATGTTATACCTGAGTCATTGGCCATGAGATGGTTTGTTGGTGGCAGAACTCTAAAATGTACAATATGAGCAACACAGAGGAGGTTTTAGGGGAAATAACATTTTACTTATCATTCTCAACGTCAGAACAATACGCCTGAGAGGAAGCAGAGTAACTTTAAACTGAGGAGAAAGGGAGGAATTCCTGATGGAGAGGAAGTTAAAATAAGGATGAAGAGAAAGAGCAAAGAGCAGCAGAAGTACAGGAGTAATGGAGCATTTTGCAGCGATAGTGATCCAGGATGGTCGACTCTGAGCGTGGAGACCCAAGTATCCTGAACATGCAGTGTGGCTCTTCTCCCCCTCTGAGTGATTTAAATATTGACCTCAGGTTATTACCAGCTTTTTAAATCAAATTACTGAGTCTTGGAGTCCTGCCTGATACCTGATAGAGCCAATCAGACGGCTCATCCTGCTCCCGGAGCTTCAGCACACAGCACTTTACATAAATTAAGATTAAAGTTGGGAAGTTTTGGGAGTTAGTTTAACCACTCAGTGATACTTTATCATGTTAGTTTGTGTAAGGGGAAAAAAACTGAGTATTGGTATTAATTCCTGGTTTAAGATCTGCAAGCTGCATTTCCTGGTTATTTTAAAAAGGATAAAACTCAGCTGCAGGGTTTTCACATCACAGCAGGGACAACAACACTGTGGGACACTTGTTTAGAATAAATAAGATGAAAATGGGTCATAAATAAGACATTTATCTGGATTTTAAACCTAAAATTGATCATTTTTATTTAGAAACAAATTCCTTTAAATAAACACAACAAAAACTTTTTATAATAAATAGTAATAGATTAGAATAAATTCTACATATATTTGCCTATTATGTTTTCAAAAGTGGCCATCACTTATTAACCAAATTTTCATAAATAATTTCAGTGAACAAAATAATTATCCTAATATACAGAATGTAGCAGAGAATCATTTAAAGATTTTTATTCTTTTAATATATGAAAATATGTTTAAATAAACTCAATAAATTCTAATAAAGAATAAATTCTGTGTGGACTCACATTTCTGGGAATTATTCCTTATTTTACTGAAAACTTTTTAAAAACTAAATAATTTCCTTCTGTGTGTGGATGATAAAATGTCTCACTGTTCAGGTTAATTATCAGAGTGAAACTGTTGAACATTATAACTTTAACACACTGATAGTATCTCTTAAACCCTGATGACCTGAATTTAAGTACATTTTGTGTAAATAGCTGATTATTTTCCCATTTAAGGTCTGATGCAGTTTGAATCAGTTGCTCTTGTACTCACTTTGATCTGCTCATCAATGATGTGGAGCATGAATAACGTTTTAATTGATGCTTCAGCTAAAGTTAAGCAGACTAAAGTTCCTAAAAATGCATCGTATTGAAAGATAATATTGCAAATGATCACCGATAATCTGCTGCAAATGAATGCTCTTCCAGACGCATCCGGTCACTGAATCCATTTTTTCTTTTTGGTCCAAAAAAGTTGTTGAGACACAAAGTAAAGCGCCCCCCCCCCACACGCACACAATTTGCTCACCTCCCTCCCACCTGCAACATCTATAACAGCTAAATGAAATATGCAAATATTTGCTGCCGATCCCAATAAGAAATAATTAACGCTGTCTGCTCTCCGTGGCAGCAGGTATTAGCATGCCAAAGCACTCCAAAATGTAATTTATAAAGTGAGTAAAAAAAAAAAGCCCACCCAGCTCTTAGGATGTGGTTGCCACCGGCGTTCTGACGCGTTTCTAATGCACTCTGAGAGAGGGAATAAATTGATAGTAGTGGCACAGGGCTTTTTCTGTTTTAATTTTCCTTTCCTGATATTTCTCAAATATTTAATTACCTGGATGGTAAAAGTGAATATGTAAAGTAGGTGTTTTTCTTTCCTTTTTTTTTAGCTGCAGATGGTTTCTCTCATTATCTTGTTAAACACGGATACGGTGGAAGTGATTATTAGAAGTAGTTGAGTTTGATGAAAAGTTGAGGGAAAGTGTTCGACACAACCGTTAACGAGACAGTGCCTGGAGAGCGGAGGAATGAGTTTACTTCCCTTCGTTTGACACTTTGACAGAATAGTAGAAGAAAATAAAAGTTTTGGTCTTTCTCATCCAGCTTAGAGTGGAAATGTAAAGGTATATAACATTTTGGCTTTTTTCCCCCCATCTATGTGTGCACTTCACTGTAAATGAAGCTGATGCTCTTATCCAGAGTGACAGGAGCAGCATTAACAGCAGCTTTCTTCCTTCACTGAGTTTACCAACACATACTGGAACGAAGGATCAGAGGAAGGTGATCATTACAGCTTCATGAGGTGAATCTGTCCTTAAAATCTAAAAATATGTGCAGCAAACTTTAAATATCAAAGCATTTTCTCATAATCTCTTATGGTTAACATGGCATCTCCATCCAGCAGACCAAAAGGAGCATTGTTGCAAACATTTAGCAGGCACACAAATTATAAATCCGAAATGATAAACAGTCTGTTTTTATCTAAATATTCACTGTTCACTTCCATGTTTGGGAGCCTGAAGTGATGAGTTGTAGCTCCCATGTGAAGTGATGTAGATTGCAGTCCCGTCTGGGGAAAGTAACACAATCATGTAGGGTATGCTATCGCTACAGGCTGTATTTTGATTGCCATGTCACTGTCATGTGGAGGTACACAGTATCCTTGGATTCAGAGTCAGATCTGCCTATCACTTGTCACATTTGGTCTCAACAAAACCAAGGCCAAGTTTACCCACGAGAGGCTGCAAACAGCAGGTGACAAGCTCATCTGTTGCGTTACGACGTGTTTCTTCTGAACAGTCCGTCATACCTGGCCAGATATGGCGAGGGGGCGTTCACCTCCTTACGTTATATTTGATAATCGGACATTTTTTTGTCCATATTTGACCCATATCTGATGTATTTATGAACAACACAATCTAAAAACTTTGTCTCTTTCAAATCAGACCCAAACTACTTGCATATGTGGTCCTGGATTGGATCCATATATGATGTGGGCGGCAGTGGCTCAGGTGGCAGAGCAGGTTGTCCAATAACCGGAAGGTTGGCAGTTTGAATCCTGCTCCCCCCCAGTCAACTGTCCTTGTGTCCTTGGGCAAGACACTTCACCTACCTTGCCTCCAGTGTTGACACCACTGGTGTATGAATGCGTATGAATGTTCGGTGGTGGTCAGAGAGGCCGTTGGCGCACATTGGCAGCCACGTTTCTGTCAGTCTGCCCCAGGGCAGCTGTGGCTACACATGTAGCTTACCATCACCAAGTGTGAATGAATAATTGGACTCACATAAAGCGTCTTTGTGAAGGAGCAAAACTTACAGATGAAACTCTTGTGACTATTTCTTATTTTGTCTTATACCGTGTCAGACATGACCCAAGCCGGATGCCGGCACCTTGTCAAAACAAGGACGTCGTCTTTGTGGAGGTAAGGTGGTGAATGAGGCATTCACTGTCAGCCCAGGAGGAGGATATTTCTATTGTCAATTCACCTTTTTCTCAACACTTGTATGTGTTGTGTATGTAAGGATTAAACGAGGACCCGTGTATTATACGGTTTTAATGCACGACGCCGAGTCGGAGTGCATTAAAACCATATGATGAACAAGTCTGAGTTGTTTAATCCGCTTATACCATGGTCCCACGTGGTAAACATTTCACAACAAATTATTCTTTTTTTACACAAAACTTGCTAAATGCACTTATGCAATTATAGGAACTATTTTATGTTTGTTCCATGCTGCAACGCAATTCTCTCATTCACCTGTCAAAAGCCTGCTGATCTGAACCAGTTGATTAAGGCGTTGCTATGGTGACGCCCCTAGCAGAGTTATATAACTGTGATTTAACTTGCCGAACTACGTGTGCGTATATAAGAAAATAATGCACGCCAGTTGGCATTAGAATTCGCCCTGACCGTGGTATAAATGTATATATATCCGTGTCTGTGTTTAGTGTAAAGCTAGAAGAGGATTGGGTGTCTGCTGAGCAGATTAGAAGTTGCCAGATTCTCTGCGTCTTGCTGCGGTTGTATTTTCCAGCTGATTGAAAGGATGTTCTGAAACAGTGGACACTGTTTATTTTTCATTAAGGAACGTTGACGAAGGAATTTTGTCTTGATGAAAAACCAGACACTGTTCACACACACACACATTTCATGGACATAGGAAGTTACACATGAATGTAAATTAATGCGTCTATGCATGGGCACGAAAAATAGACGCATAAAAACAAAACTCATTAACAGATGGACTTTCTCTCTCTTTTTCTCTCTCGCTAACACACACACACACACACACACACACACACACACACACACACACACACACACACACACACACACACACACAC
>JBBBVU010000021.1:25725942-25736534 GCA_037177055.1 Atherinosoma microstoma | reverse complement strand
CAAATGTAGAAACTTTTAAATCCAGGTTAAAAACATTTCTGTTCTCATGCATCTATGCATGAAACCTGCACGGTAACCTTTAACTTTTCTTGCTTTCAATCTGTTTAATGATTGTTTTTGAGTGTTTAAATGATTTAATTGCAATTCTAGCTGCTTTTTTAAATTCTACTTTTTGTTCTTTCTTATCTGTAATGCTTTTAATGTTTTATGTAAAGCACTTTGAATGGTCTGGAACCTGAAAATGTGCTATACAAATAAACTTGCCTTTCCTTGCCTAGAAAAAGGATTAAGACGTGTGGGGAAAAAAGGATCCATTTCAATCACAGTTTGAAATGTGAATCAGGACATCTTTTGTTGTTTCTCTTCCCTGTTTTCATTTACGTACACTCCAAACAAAAACACACACTCAGTCATTTTCATCATCGGCCTCTCTCTCCTGCTGAGTCTGTGTGTGTGTGTGAGGGAGATGGCGGTGGAGCAGGAGTTTCTTGTGAAGTTGTTTTTTAAATCATATTTGATTTCATGCATAATTAGCTTGACCATCACCAGCCGCTGGGCCTCATGCTGGCTGTTTACGCACATGCGCGCACACACACACACACACACTAACGTACAACCCACGTCAGACTGCATCTTTTTATACTGACGGGGAATTTCTAGCAACCTAAAGAAATGCTGCTTACCTTCCCAGATTGTGTGTGTGCGTGTGTGCGTGTGTGTGTTTAGTGTGAAGCCTACAGGCAGTTTCCAGTTTGCTGATCAAGAAGAAGACGAGAGTTAAAGAGAAGAGTCCTATTTTCTTAGAGACTCACTCGCTGTCGGATTAAAAACTTAATTATGTTTTAAAATTATATTTTAATTAAATATGGAGGGAACCTGAAATGGATTGGCACCAAAATAATTAATCAAACATCAAAACAACTGATTGGTGTCCTTTTGCTTCAGCCAGCAGAAAATAAAGTCGGAAGCCTCTTGGCTCGGCTTCACGATCGTCTCTCTTCACTGTTTTCTTTGTCCTCCCTAACCCCCGTACACATGACCGGTTCTTCCCGCTCCCTCTGTGGATTTGTGATGTCTTACAGATGTAATCAATCAGCAAATTAATAATCATCAGAGTCTGTGTGATGTCCAGTGTTTGGTGCCTAATATCACACACAGCTGGCAAGAACACAGCTGATACGTCAACAGTCTGGTGCTTCTTGGTAAAAATGAGAGAAAACAGACTCAGTGTCATTGTGCGTGTGCGTGTCATACATGATGTGTAAACTATTTTGTGCATAACTTTGGGTACTTGCAATGTGTGTTCATATGCACACAAATATTACAATTATTACTGGTTTTATGATTTTACTCACATAATCTTGCTTATTATAAGTTATTGAATGTGTTGCACTATTTTATCTGTTGTGATACTTGTGTGTTTGAGTTTAAGTTGTGTGTGTGGATTTTATTGTTATTTAACATCACTCTGCTGGGGTGAAAGCACAAGACAAATTGTCCATAGTGGGACAATAAAGTTAGTCTTGAATCTGTAAAAAAATGCACAAACATTATTATTTTGCATGAAAATGTTTTTTACCTTCAACCTCACAAATCTAATAGTTTCATGTTCAGAAAGGTCCATGTCACCAGGTGCACATGGACAAAACTGAATTCATGCACAGATCAGTTTATTAGTGCACGAAGGGTTTTGAAACTGTTTCCACCCTTCCTGGAGCCTTCCAGTCTCATGCATAGATGCTACATTTAAGTGCTTGTAGAAAGCTTCATTGGATTTGCTTCTTCAGCTATTTCAAAGTGGGAAGGACAATTGACACGTACTTGTTGTTTCTTATATTCAGACAAATTAGTAGGCTAGATATCACATACCTTGACATGTTTCGGCTGTCACCTGCAGCCTTCCTCAGAAACGTCCGCTGACGCGTTGTTGGCGTGTTATCAGCGTTGTTTGTCTGAATAGAAGAAACAAAAAAGTACGTATTCAAGATTGAAGACAAAATGAAAATTTTTGAGGTAGGACAATTGATAGATAGACAGACAGACAGACAGTGTTTGTAATTTCTAGATATTTGTGTTCATTTGAAAAAAAATGCTAGAATCCAATGTTGTGCACAAAATGTTTTACACAGTTTACATGACAGTTTTTATTCCCCTCTAATTCAGAATAAAAATCCTCTTTAAAGAGATTAAAAATGACCTTGTAAACACCTCATTCTGAATGGAAATGACCTGAATTAAACTTAAATCTAAAGTAAGCGGCTGGTTTATTCTGATTTTAAATCCAAATTGAATAATTCCTCCATCATGTAAACGTTTGGACTCGAGCCGAGACTATTTATTTAATTGGAGCCTTACAAGAAATGAATATAATGAAAAGAGTGGATGGACTGAGCATAAAAATGCGTCCAAGTTAATTGAGGGAGGTTTCCCTGACAGGATGAAAGAAAGAAAGAAAAGAAGCAGGAAGTGGAGTTTGTTTTCTTCTGGTAGACGTAAATGCGTCACGTCCGCCCCCTGACCAATCAGAACCCTTCCCAACCCCCAGATCTTAGGTGGAAATAAATGAAGGTGATTAAATGTGTTTTCCATGTAAACCTCAATTCGGAATTACTATGTCAATGTAAACGTGAAGGAGAATACTTTAATTCCGAATTATTTCAATCTGAATAATTAATTCAGAATTAAAAAACATCATGTAACCATGGCCATTGATACTGATCAGCTGATCAAACTCGGTCCAGAGTTCTCTGGGAACAGACTCACCAAACTATCTGGGATAAGTTTGATGTTTTTATCAAGCAAAGGGAATTGATTAATTGTTGATTTTAATGATTAAAACAATGTCGGGCTACAGCAGCAGACTGAACCGTTTGGATTGAATTCTGTTTCAATGATTTTCCAAATTTTATAATTTAAAATCTACTAATTAAATGTTTTCAAATGAAGCATGTTTTTTTGCATTCAAAATGCTACATATATAAATAAAAAACAAACAAAAGTTTTTATGGAAGTATGTGCAGCCCCCTCAACCTTTTCTCCATCTCTTTCTTTATTTCCCTTAAACCTTATTTTTCGTCTTTATTTCTCCCATTCCTTCTTTCTCCTCTCTCTTCTCTTCCCTTAAACTAAGCGCTTAAACAGTTTGGGGGATGAAGAATCCATGGATGGATGGATAGAGCGAAAGAGGGATGTGTGAAGGAGAGGAGAGAGGGAGATGATAGAGGCAATCAATATTTCTAGCATTCTAATTAAAGCCTCTCAGTTGAATAAATCCATGTAATTATCAGTAAATGAAATACAAGGTCACTCTACCTGATGGAGGGATGTATGGAAGATGACAGAGGGATGGAGCAGAAAACAGCAGGAATGCAGCGTGTTTGGTGGTGTGGACACTGGTTTGGAATTTCACATCTTCGGATTAGTTCGAAGATCAGAAAACCCACATGAAACACATAATTAGTGGATTTACGAGTGAGGACACACGAAGACTGCGATGATTTGGATTTTAAGTGGACTTATAACGTGTCTTGACGTAACATATACGGTAAACTGGTCAATAAACTGAATTGAACAGGTCAAGCCAGGATATGTCCCTTCCCCGGCTAACCTGAATTGGAGTAAGAGGGTACAGAAAATAGATGGATGATATAAATCGACTACTTTCACCCATTTTGACAAAACTAAATTATTTAAGGACCATTTATGCTCATTGGGCAGGATTCACACAGCCTCAAGCGGGACCGAGCGGTCAGACCAAAACACGTTGAGTCTCGCCTCCCGCACATGTCCCGAATAACAAACAACAACAGCATGTGAAACATAAAGAAGCAGATGATGATGATGTTCTTTTTCTACTCAGCAGTCTGAACGTTGTGTTAATGTTGCTTGACATGTTTTGAGAAGTTTCTATAAATACAGAAAAGTTTTTTGGTCGTAAGGTTAAGTTAAAATTGGTTAACATATGTTCCGTAAATTAAATTTTTAACGATATAGGCCTATAAACTTATAAGCTCATGACCTATAAGGTTTTCATTTACATTATCTAAAACATCACCAGCATTATTCAACAATCGAGTAATAAAAAAACATTGTTGCAAAATGTTTTGTAAATCTTAGAAAACGGCGTAATTAACAAAAAGCCTTCTTTTTAAACCTCTGTGCTATGTGCGCAACGGCCCGCTGTTACTAGTAGCGCAGGTCACATGACCCAGGGTGGCCTGTGTTTGCGTTGTCAATCAAAACTTTGCTTAGTGCGCTGTGCTCTGGAAAAATCCCTCATAAATTTTAATGAGAAGATCATCTTCAGAATTTGCATTAAAAAACTGGGGACCCGTGGGAATCCCTCGAGCGGTTATGTGAAGGGAGTCCCGCAGGCGGGAGTGCGCAGGTATGCTTCCGGAGCGGGCGGAAATGAGATTGAGAATCCCGTCCTTTGCAGGTTGCTACATGGAAGTATGAAGGGTGGCAACGTTTGACAGCGCTTGAAAAGGACGTACCTGTTCACGTACGTAAGAGCGCATGAATGGGCTTTTAATAGGATAAGACATACAATTTCTTTTACATTACTTATATTACCTTTATTATACAACAAAGGTTCTCCTTAAGAAAAATATCTCGGCGGAAATATCTCTGTGGGATATACATGTTTTAAACTGACTTGCCGGAAGAGCAAGTGCAAGTTTTAGATGCAATTGACAGGCTTGGGCAGAACTTGGAACAACCTGATGAGGGGATTTTATTTATTATATAGATATTTATTTATTTAATTTGATTCAGATGTGCTGGAGCAGGGAAACAACAAAAATCTGCGGTGGCCCTCAAGAAGCGACCTTGGACATCTCTGATATGTCTATTTACAGTTTTGGCTGTGATAAAGCTGCTGTGATGTCTGTGACATGTGCTTTGATCACCTTTACTTTGGTCATGTGGCAGGATTATTATGGCACACGTAAATACGACACGTCCAAATTAAAAAACATCATGTAACCGTGAAGATTTAGACACTTTACTACGGCAACGTTGTGGCGATCGTATACATGCTGAACATATGTCACCTTGAACAGGCTGTCCCTCCGGCCTCCGTGTCCCCTGACTCTAATCCAGCTTACCTCCTGGACCCCGTACATGTTGAACGCTACAACAATACCTGACACCACAGTTCTCATCCGGCTCCCTAAAAGCCTAATTTAAACAGTTCTGCCTTTCACTTCAGTATTCGGACACATGAAATGTGCTCTCCGTCTGCTGTATCTGGGACTGAAATCTCTGATCACCGTCACAATGCTCTGATTTTACCAGTGCAGACACATCCAATTACACAAGTATTTTACTCCTGACAGTTGTAGACCTCCACAGTTGTAACAGTTGTAGACCTCCACACAGCAGAACACATGCCCATCTTCAGCCGGAGCATGCTGCCATTCCAGCAGCCGAGGGGGGATTTCATGGAGCTGCTGTCTGCAGAGGTTTGTTGTAATGGACACTTACGTATTTATATTTAACCAAGTGCTTTGACTTATTGTATGTATGTGCACAGGTTTTTATTGTGCAGCTGTGACTCTTGCGTACACTGTCCCACTTTTTGAGACAATTTCACAACAGACTGGGTGATGTTCATAATGACACAGTACACCATGGCTGTGTTTTAGGGCATTTCACTTGGGCCGCAATTTAAATGCAAAGAGGTTTTTTTTGCTCAGAGCTTCAAGCTCCAGGCTACAAGCACACACTGGCTTCAAGATAACTCAGTAGTTTAAATGTGGCTGTTGTCATTTAATCCTGCTTATTTCAGCTTCCTAAAATGTTGTATTTACATTTTATGAGAAGGATTGATTGACCAATCAGAGCTTAGAAAGTTTTCATTCAAGATATTTTACATAGAATTTGTAGATAATATGAAGAAATGCAGGTTGAGTGAAACTTATTGAAGAAAAATAATCCATGCTTATATTGAAATTTTATGTCATGTATTTTTAATTGCTGGCATTAATTTCTGACTCAGATCAGATCTTCAGTGCGTCTGATGCATCTGATCCGTGACTGAAATCGGCCGTCATGTAAGGCGTAAATTGAGGGGATGACATTTTGAGGCTCTGAGATCGGAAGCTGGTTTGAGATGAAG
Source organism: Atherinosoma microstoma (assembly GCA_037177055.1). NCBI lineage: Eukaryota > Metazoa > Chordata > Actinopteri > Atheriniformes > Atherinidae > Atherinosoma > Atherinosoma microstoma. The sequence continues at coordinate 25,730,413 of JBBBVU010000021.1, read as the reverse complement.
ATATTTGGCAGGCGGTGGAGCCTGGCGCTGAGGGCAGATGTTACTGCAGCTCCCATTAATACAGCTAATTAACATTAGTGACTATTCTAATTAACACGCAGGCTAATTAGGAAATAATTAACTAGCAGAAAAAAAATCAGATCATAATGAGAAAGAGTGAAATTTAGTCCAAGGAAGAAAAAGAAGGGGAGATTCAGAGGGTCTTAAAGGGCACCTATCGATGAGGCAGGAAGGAAAATGGAGTTTTAAGTGAAAAATGCACCCCAAAATGCAAAACACATTTTAGGTCAATGATTCAATGATATTGATCCACACCCTAACAAAATAATTACTAACAATCTCCATTGCCAGAATGATTGGGATGTTTGCGAAAATTAAATTGAAACTTTATTTAATATGCTTAAACAAATCATGAATTTAGTTTAATTCTAGTGCTTTTTAATCTCGTACTGATCAGAAATACAAACAAATAGGGAAGAGAGACGTGTTTAGCACTGCATTAGTTCCTTACAATTACAGCTTTAACAGTTTGGGAACTGAAGATGATCATTTTTTAGGCTTATTTATTATTTGTTTAGGCGATTTTTATAAAATGACATCCTAAGTAATTGAACTAGATTGAGCTGGTTTAATTCCTTTTTCCGGTGCCCTAACATGATTTTTGTCAAGATAATTTAAACTGCAGATCAATTTAGCTTACACATTCCGACTTCTGGGGAAAAGGTGTGGCTCATGGTTAGCATATGTCTCTCCAACGCTCCAGTATAGACTCCTGCATTGGTGGTACCGTTATACATGACATGGACAGATCAAGTCCCTTTTTTTCCAAAATATTAGCCTCTTAGCAGAATTGCCTGAGTCATATTTTGAGATTTTATAGGTCATAATACACAGTTAATAACCAGTTATCACAATTTGGCCAAAATATGATTTGGTAATCATGCTATGAGACTGTTACAGTCCCTCAATGAAATAAGGCTCAAATGAAGGAACCATGAGGATGTTCGATATTGGCTTTTTTTCCGATATACCGATATTGTCCAACTTTCAATTTCCGATACCGATATCAACCGATACACCCACGCAGACAGAGGCGCACTTAGCACTTTAAGGATACATTTTTGGATGCTGCTGTAGATTGTGTTGGGTGACATAAGATTTCTAATGTACTCATGAGCCCATTTGTTTCTATTGATTGGCCTGACAGTCCCCTCAGTTTGAGATCACATGACCTTTATACGCTTGAGTTTCTCCAGTTGTCCTAAATCTTTTGCTCTGTAGACGGTCAAAAACCAAAATTCTTTGTAATTCTACATTCTGATAAGTTTTTAACTGAATAATCATTCCCTGGGTTTGGCACATTGGTAAGCCCCGACCCATCCTTGGAAAGAGTTTTGCTCCATTTATACTTGCAGAGATATATCCATCTGTATTGCTCTCAGTGCCATCAGATGGGTATTACTTGTTAAAAACTTGTTCAGAAAGACAAAATTCAAACAGGCTTTGAGGATGACGCTCTGCACTGATCAAATGCTGTTCAGTGTTTTCAGCTGCTTAGTTGGAAAAAATTATAAATGACATGCAGCTCAGGCAACATCTGCACTGGTCAATCTTCATTATTTAACTCTTAGTTTGACTGAGATGGGCCCACAGTTCAGAATGTTCCCATATTTCTGATTCTGCCTTCAAGTGGCAGCAAAACACTCTAACATGTATCAACATGCAATTGCAATGACCCAATGTGTAATCTGTTGCTTATAAAATCCTGCAGAACAGTGTTACTTGTATATTCAGTAAAGGTTTTTCAATCCAATCCAATTTATTTATAGAACACTTTAAACACAACAATTTTGACCAAAGTGCTGAACAATAAAACAACAAATAATTCAAGAACATATATCTATATACACTAAATACACTAAAACATAGGCCAAAAAACATCAACAGTCAAGAAATCAAGAACGACCAAAAACAATATAAAACCTGGACATAAAAGCGTCACCTCAATTATTGTTAAAAGCCAAAGAAAATAAATGGCTAGGAGGCCTGTTTAGTATTTGAAGGCAGCTAGTTTCACAGCTTTGGTGCTGCCACAGCGAAAGTCCAATCCCGTCTTAGGAACGACCAGGGAGCTGCTGGAGGGTAGGGCTGAAGCAGGTCAGATAGTTAGGGTGGTGCTAGACCATTCAGGGATTTATATGTCAAAAACTGAATTTTGAAATGGGCTCTAAAACCAAGAGGACACCAATGAAGTGAAGCCAGAACAGCTGACGTGCTCTGACTTGCCAGTATCCATCAGCAAGCGAGCAGCGGCATTTTGGACCATCTGCAGACAAGATAGAGAAACTTTGCTAACCCCAACATATTTTGTACTGAGCATTAGAATAGTCCAAACTTGTTGTTATAAAAGAGTGACTGAGTCTTTCAAAATTCTTTTCTAATAAAACCAGATTAATTTTCACTAGCTGCCTCAGCTGAAAGAAGCTGGATTTAACCACATTATTAATCTGTTTGTCCAGTTTCAAGTCAGTTAACCTTTACGCCCAGACTCATAACAATGGGCTTAAGGTGAGAAAGAATTCAGATAATACAGGGAGAACAGTTGAGGGACCCATGGGTTCGAACAAAATGACCTCAGTCTTCTTTTCATTAAAACTGAGAAAGATTAAACCAGAATGTTTTCCTAAGGCTTTTTTAGGGGAGCATATATCTGGCAATCATCTGCATAAAATGAAATGAAATACTGTATTTACGTAGTATGGTGCCCAAAGGAATCAAAAGAAGAGGGACAAGAATGGAGCCCTGTGTCACCCCACAAGTAAGAGAAGCTCCTCTCAGACAAATAGGACTTGAACCAACTTAGGGCAGAATCTTGTATGCCAACACATTGTTTAAGATGCAATAGTAAGAAATGTACAATCTAAAAGCATCAGAAAAACCGTATCCCTAGAGTCTGTGGCAAGTAGCGTTTCTGTACCATGACAGGTTTTTAAAAAAAGACTGAAAGACCACAAAAATATAGTTTCTATCTAAAAAGGCCTTCAGTTGGATAAAAACTTTTTTTCTAAAATTTTGGAAAAGAAAGGAACCCTAGATATTTGTCTAAAATTAGACAAAGCTGAGGGGTCCATAACAGCTCTTTTGATGAGTGGTTTTGTGATTGCATGTTTACAATCAATAGGGAATCCACCAGAGGACAGACTGCTGTTAATAACACAGAGGACATAAGGGCTAATTACAGTAGGGACATCTTAAAAAAGATGGGGGGTCACAACATCCACGTATGAGCCTGATGGTTTAAGCTGACCAATAATGTTCTCTAACTCCCTGAAGGTGCTGGAATACAGCAGAGCAATGGGAAGCAAGTGCCTTTGGAGAGATCTGTGCCCTGATCATATAAATCGATTTTGTCTTTCTTTGCAACTATCCCAACTTTTTAAGAAATATATTGGCAGCATAAAATTCTGCAGCACAATGAAGTTGGTCAGTAAAGGCATCTGTGGCTCAGTGGGAAGGTTGGTTGTCCTCCATTCAGGCCAGGGTTGTGCTTGATTTTGTCTTATATTTTGGCTTAAATATAAAAATGTGTAAAATTGAAGGAATGAAAATAAACAAACCTCCAAATTCAGTCAGTAGCATCCCTCCAGCATGCAGACTGAAGTAAACCGCTTTGAGCACATTGGAAAAAAACACTTGGAAAACATTTAGAAAAAGAAGAAAGTCTTTTTGTGTCTGTGTCCAAATCAGAATGCAGATCTTTAGTAGACCCATAAAAAACAACATGACTAAAAACAAACCTGGAGTGGGAGCTGCAGACCTGAGAGAGAAAACACACTGAAAACACAGACGTCTGTAGCAAAGCCAAAACAAAAGTTGAACTACATTATGTTTACTCCTCAGGTTATCTGCTATGCAAAGTTGTCTGTGAAATCCATTAGATTCAGCTGGCAGGCTCCTTGTTCCAACCCATGATGCAGAAAGCTTGGCTGAAAGATGACATGGCACATTCTGGCATAAACATGACTGAGTATGTCTGCAAAAAAAACAGAGATAAACTACATTGATGTAGTTCAGTCTTATAATTTCACTTCTGATCTCTTCATGCAGGCCTGAATATAGACTCAGCAGTCAGGCCTCCGCAGGGACACCTGGAACATCTTTTGACAATCCTGGAGAGGTTTATTTATTTTGGTTCATTTTTGTTTATCAGTCTAAAGTTGATTGTAGTTGAATGAACATTAACATGATCAGTTGATATTTACACTCACCAGTCACCTGTCCAACTTCCTTTTAACACAAATATCTAACCAGCCAATCACATGGCAGCAGCTCAACACATCTAGTCATGTAGACATGGTGAAGATGACTTGATGAAGTTCAAACTGAGCATCTGGATGAGGAAGAAAGGAGATTTATGGTTGTTGGTCTGAGTATTTACTGGGATTTTCACACACAACCATCTCTAGGGTTT